>JACCGJ010025104.1:0-12463 GCA_013407085.1 Atriophallophorus winterbourni
TGCAGAGAAGCACCCACCAGTTCGGATCAGTTGCACAGGACAGTAGTTCAGTTCAGTTCAGTAAGTGGCTAACGAACCAATTAACCCTTAACTGTCTGAATTATGATTTGCATTGAAATAATTATTTCTGCTGCATTTTTGTGATGAAACTGCCCTCCTTATATGGGTACAGAAAGTATTTTCAGTTTTTTAAATATTACGTAAAATATATAAGTGGGACAAATTCGGTACAATCGTTCTGTGCTGGCACTTTTTCCATTGATTTCCAGCTATAGTCATATGAGACATAAAAGTTAAAAAAAGATTTCTTAATTAAATTTTTTAATGTGAAACACACACAAGGTAGAGAAATAGGTTAAATAGAAAATAATGTATTTCCTTTATGCAGTCAAATCAAAACCCATGGAATGCCGCAAAACAGTTCTTATGCATGTCTAGACATAACTGGACATTGCATTTAGTGCAGAATATCTTCGACTTTCCAGGACAGTTTTTAAACCTGCATCGGTTTCTTTTTTTCTCGACACAAGGCACGTGTGTCACTTGGTCCAACCTCACATCGTCGGATGGGGCTCCGCACCTTTTTTGCTGATAGTATTTTCACCTCTTAGGGATGGGCGTCCACGTTTAGGAAACAAGCAAATCTTTCCAACTTTGGTAAGGGTGAAAGCTACCTCAAGTTTGAAGGGAGAAACCTGGAGCACTTCTTTTTAGGAAAGAGGCAGCCTCTCGCAGTCTCAACGATAACAAAGCCATGAATTAACTATAGCCATGTCAATGAAGTGATAGATCAGACGGTGATAAGCTTTCTTTGTTTTTATGCTTATTCTATACAAAGAAAGAAGATGGTCTGCCAAATCTACAACAACCATTGACTTATTGTATCGTTTCACAATATCAGGGCAAAGTACTTCAATGGACCTTTTTGTTGTTTTGTCAAATCTACTGACAGTTGGTGGAGCATTTGCCCTGGCAAATGTAGACACCAAATTGACTACTTTGTTGTCGTACCCGCGAAAAAGGGTGTTACTTGAATGTCCCTTCACCAATTCTTTTTCCTCAAAGGAGCCCTGTCTTTTTTATTAGGCGCTTGTCATCCTTCATGTGTTTTAGTAAGCCAGCTAATCCTGGCAGTCTAGCTGTGCCGCAACAAAATATTCCCACATCTGACAAGTATTGCAGAAGGGGCACAGAGGGTAGTAATGGTTGAATATTCAGTCGATTTTCGAGGTTTTACGTGGCCATAAAATAATCTTGGTGTAAGACCTGAAAAAGAATCAATACATTATATCTTCATTATTTTTTTAACATTTGAATGAGATTTGGGAACATAAGTGCCGGTTGTATCATTTTTGGGACACGCTCTTGTATAGGTTCACATGCCGGATGTCACATATTTGAGACATATATGCCGACAGTCATATTTCGCATAGAAAAATATTTCATCATTCGTGTATACGTTGTGTTCAGATGATATCTATAAGTGAAGCAAAAATTATCAATGTATATACTTACAAGGTTTTTCAGCCATTGCACGCAGATAAATGAAGCACGGAGCAAAATTTCACAAGCGTCACCTCACTTCCGAAGTTTGTTGGCAACTGGCGCGCCGCATGGCTCCGCCGTCTCAAATGCGTACAAAACGAGAGCAGAACGTGTGCCGATTCCTATAGCTCCGGAAAACGAAAGTGATCTGTCTAATTTAACCTATCATATACCTTTAAATTTTGTGTACCGAATTTGACCCACTCGACCGTTAAGGTTTAAGCGTCCAGAATTTCTTTCAGTGAAAGGCTACAGAGAAGAAAACACCACCGCTCAATTGTTTTTTCTCATTGTAATTTCGATATCCTCGACGATCGCGACGCCAAGGAATTATCCGGGTTGTATTTGAGAACTACCTCGTTATAAATGATGCTAGAAAAATAAAAACTAATTTCTGTTCACCAGTACGGTGAGGTCAGATAAAGAAGAGTTGTGTATAAAAAAACAGAACTCTAGAATTTACATTATTTACCAGAAATAGCTGAAAGTGGTGAACTACCTAATCTTGCATAGAAATTAGGGAGGGAATTCAGGAAAAAGCTTACCCCAGATGCGGTCCAAACCAATGTTTAAACTCGCGACAGAACTGCATGATATAAGTTCTGTTGAAAGTCGGTTTCAGACATTTACCACCCTGAGGCTGAAAAAGTTATTCAGGGAGTATAGTCTACATCACTCATTGGCAAGATGAGTTAATGTCCTCGGGTGCCCAGCTCGGGTTTGAAGTCAAAGAAGTTGTTTGTGATAACGCCACTCAAACCATTGAAGATCTAAAATGTTTCAATTGAGTCATTTCTCAAACAACGGCGCGTAAGTGAGAAGAGATAATAATAATAATATATTCTTGGATATCCAAGGCATGCAATACATGATCAGTTTATCAAAATTTGAACAGCAAAAGAAAATAGTACAGTGCAAATGACCGAAGTGAGCGGGATTTTTAAACATTTTTTCCGTTCAATAAGGGAAATTAATATACAGTTGGTAAGGAAAAAATTATCAATGTCTAATAAAAATAAAATTTCATTTAAATTAACGGATGGCAAGGATGCAAGAAACAAATTGATTTAAGGGCTTCAGGCTTGCAGTGTGATGTTTTCCTCGCTGACCCTCAATCATGCAATTTGCGGAACCCTTTACGCTTCCGAGTAGAACAATGTCCTTCTTGAGTACGGGTAAAACGCCTGGAAACAATATTCTAAATTCGGCTAAAATAATGCCTTGTAAAGCGACAGAAATACATCGGATCTTCTGCTGGATAACATGAATCTCAGCCAAAATAGCACGTTGCGAGCTAGTTGATCTGCAGCGGCACATTGGTCCTCGCATATAAAGTCAGTCCCAACTAGTACTCCCAAATACTTAACACGCTGTGTGGCGTTAAATGTGGGAGAATTACCCGACAACTAGACTGAAATCTTATCAACCAGTGCTGACAAGAGTTGGCTATTATTAACTTTCAGTAGGAGCAACCACTGTTATCATCAGTTTATAACTCGTTCAAGGTCGTGGTTCAAGCTTTTTTCATCCGTTGATCCGATGAATTTCAGATCATCCGCGAAAATGAAGCATAGGCACTTCTATGCAGAGCACAGGTCATCAATGAACATCAAAAATAGAAGTGGACAGAGTATCGAACGTGGGGTACACCACAGGGTCACGTCGGTTTGATTTGACAGCGTAGGTCCTAACCTTACTCGGAATGTCCTACATGTAAGGATGGCTTTTATCCAAGCGAGTAGACTACACCGTATACCTTTCGCTGCTAGCTCAATCTCTAGAAAACGGTGATTTAGGGAATCGAAAGTCTTGATGAACTCTAGGTAGGGGACTTCGACAGGCTTCCCTTCATCCGAATAATCTAATGAATTTTCAGCATTCGCTAACACCATTAATCTTTTAGGTTTCACACAATCTGTGAGTAAGCCTACAAGATTATCCAGCATTTTAGACCTAATCTTCACTATCTGTACTTTTCCCCACAACGTTGAAATTTTAGCCCCACTGCCCGGTTGCGACCACAATATGGTAACTTGAGTTCTGCGCCTTTTTCGGAAACCAGCATATATTCAGAATGATGAGAAAGTTCATACCAAGTGGACTAAGTTTTCGAATATTCTCAGAGACAACGACTAGACCGATTTTTTCTTCAGATATTAATCGTATTTCTTCGATTTTTCATGATAACAACTTAGCATGTTTTCGGAGTTCGTCTAACTCTCATACCAGGAGAAGTAAACATAACCCGATAACCCTTCTCGAATAAAAATTGCTCGGCGCTCCACTTTTGCGAATCATATGTTTGACTTCTTCTTGGTTATATGCCGACATGAGCTATGTAACTCTCTCTCAGGTATTAAAAATCGCTTCCTATGGCGTAAAAAAGAAAGGCTTTAAGCAGTGACTCAAAGATTAAGTCCTTAAATTCTCTTACGAAGAATAGATGTATCCCATTAATACGTGGCATTTCTTCAATTATACATCAAAAAGATAATAAGAATCAAGAATCAAGATTCATGGTGATGAAAAGCTAATGCTTTACACGTACCATTGGATGACAACTATTGCGAAAAATTTTTTAATCAAAATCACATGTTTAATCTTTTTCTGGGTTCGTGTTGCTTTAATACACCGGGCCAATTTCAGGTTTTTTTGACGTATGCATCCAATTTCAATTTGAAAACATCAATTGTCGTTGCATTCACAACATCTCGCGGTAGCGCATTCCATAAAACCACTACGTTTTTTGATGTATTGATTCCTTCCGTTTCGGTGGAAACGCTGCCGTCTACCGCCCCCAGCCGCGAATGTGTCGCACTCATGGTACTTGGTCTCGGTGGACAAAGTCTAATGTCTTTCGGTGAAGCACGTTTTGCTATTTTCCATTCGGACTTGACAAATTCAGACATGTCGCTTGTTAAAAAGGTAATCCTGAGAGGATTCGGTCCGTCTCCTTTATAGTTTATTGAAAAAGGCACCCGGAAAGCGTCAGTGATCACAACATTAGAAATATTAAGCAAAGACGCAATGTAACGCCACTGCTTGTAGTCATGATCTGCTGTTTCCTGTCCCGATGCTTCAGTGGTATTTTCTGGTACCCCAAGTAGAACCATACTACGCGATACCGTTTTTTCCTTAGTGTTTGAGGCACCCTGCCGTTCCCACCATGGGACATCAGGATATATCCGGCAATTTGAATTCGGATCCGTCTTTAGTCGGTACGAATTTAGCAGTATGTTATCGATATCAGCCTCGCACTTCAGTGTAACTCTTAGTGACCGAGGTTGATCACTATGAGGTGAGGTGGAACGGCGAGTTAGACGAATCAATTTATCAGGAGTAACATGCTCAATTTGCAGTTGTTGACAAATTTGAGACCATATATCGAGGTCGTGTTTGTGATTTCTATCTAACAAGCTCTCGCCGGACTCTTTAACATTCGTACATATTACGCTTAACGAATGAGAATGATGTCGCGTTTCCGGTCATTCTTCATAGAATGTGAGGCTTTTTGATTTAGGTTTAGTGTGCCAGGCTCAGATTGTGAAGCGGAGGTTGAACTCGAAATCATTTCTCTGTGTGATTTTTTTTACCACCGGAGGCGTTTCAGTTGGTGCCGAATCGGTGCAGATAACATTAGGCGAAGTATTTTTCGTGGCAGCTTTGGCCAAAGGAGCGTTCGACATAGACGGTTTTTGATTCAAGGCCTTTTTAAGTATCACTTCAGTGTCGCGTAATTTAAACTTTTTAGAAGCAGACTGCGGTGGTGATGTCGAGCGTAATCGAGTATTCAATTCAAAAGATTTAGATGCGATAATTGGTTGTAGGGTAATCTTCAAACTATCTAGTTCTTTTTCCATTATCGACAATCTATTCTCAATTGTGTTTGCCTCGTTTCCAGCGGAAAATTTTGTACGCTCGCGATCACCATTCACGATTCAATCCCTACAGGCGTTACAGAAATAGCAAACGGACGGGAGATTTTCATCATTCACGATGCGCACACATTCATCTGTTGAGGTCTTATCACAGGCCACATGCACATGTAAGTTACAAAAAGTACATTTTACCAAAGCACTATCACCGCTTACCGGGTCCAAGCACTTGGCGCAGATGTCAAGGTTGTAGTTATTACAGACCCGCCCACAATAAGTCAGGCTATCTTTTCATTCTTCATCAGCTCGTTTAATAATTAATCGTTAATTAGAGGGAATAAATATTGAACAACTCGCACCTCATCCCGTTCCCACATTCGCGTCGTTAGTTGCGAGAAACTCACCAGCAACCAAAAGTGATGTTCCTCTTTCTACAGAGGAATTCACTAAAGTGATGTCATCAACCAGGAAGCCAGTTGCTTCTAAGAATTTCCCTGGTCAGTCTGATTCATTGACAATAATATGCTCTAATGTGCCGGAAACTACGTCTCCCTGCTTTAAAACTCGTCAGCAAGCTGACACACACCAATGGCGAGCATTATGCGATACCCTTCACGTGTCTGCTGATCCAGTAAGTTTAGAACGTTTGTCACGTCACCCAAACTCACCTCATTTTGGCGAACCGAGACTGCTAACAGTAACGCTCAACGCAATGGAAAATATCGAAAATGTCTTGCTTGCGGCTCACACCTTGAACCGGGGGTCAACTGCAATTCGTATACATCCGGACATTCCCTGGAGTGAACGTCGACTGAAAAAGCAGCCGTTGTATAATTGGAAAGAAGCAAGTGACAAAAAAGTATCTTTCTCTATGGCGTTCCGGAACTCGTCGATGACGATGCCGCTAAATTTGCGACCCACGACTGTGATCAGTGGCGTTTTATTCAGTCGCAAAGCAGAATTTCCGGTACTCTTACTACTGCCGTCAAACGCTTACCGAATTCGCTCAGTTACAAGGGCCAGGGTCCAAGGATATTGAAAATTACTTTTCATTCTGAAGATATGGTTCACACTGCTCTACAGGCGTGGTACCAATTTAAACAGCTAGCATCCGCTGAAATTCGCTTGCGAGCGGCTGCTGACAAGCCAAAACCCAAGTATCCTCTAAACACAGCGGTACCCCCCTCTCCTGACGTATCTGCACCATTATCAAAAAACCTCCAACAGCCGACTACTTCAGAGTCGGCACAATAATTTCCCACGATGCGGATCCCTGTCTTTCAAGAGAAAGTCTGAATTGTTTATACACAAACGCTCAAGGTCTCATCAGCAAACTCCCAGAATTGCGTACTCGGCATGCTTCTCACCTCTTTGATCTCATTGCTATTACGGAGACTTGGTTGTCGGATTCTGTAACAGACGCGGAAATTTCACTCACTGGAATGTCAGTCATTCGTAACGATCGTCCAACCAGAGGCGGCGGGGTTCTCTTATATTTTGCATCCTCATTTATTTGTGAACCTCTATCTCCTCACTGCTTACCTCTTGTAGACTCACTTTGGTGTCGTATTCATCTCAAAAAGCAGGATTATGTTCTCCTAGGTGTCGTTTACAGCCCTCCGCAAAACGATCCTGATGCTGATAGGAAATTTATTAGGTCCATGCGACATGCTTTATCTTTAAAATACAGTCATGTATTACTGATGGGAGACTTTAATTCGCCTAGTTTATCAACAAGACATGCAAGTGATTTCTTTGCAACGGAACTTGATGGACTTATATCAACCCACCCGCTATATAACCATGTGCGCGAACCAACAAGATTCCGTGGAGGAGATGTACCTTCTCTCCTGGATTCGCTGCTAACCAATGAAGAGCTGATGATTGAAGAAACACACATTTAACCACCGCTTGGGAAAAGTGATCATGTAGTCCTAACGTTCTGTTGCACTTGTTATGCGAGCTATCCAGTTCAAACGTCTGCTAAAATCAAGACTGTAACAAATTATAATACTTTTCGAGACATCATGTCAGCTAACACTTTTGATTTTTGCCTAATGACACTCCTACAGCGACTTGGACTGAATTTGTAACAAGATGGCACTTGCTTCTGAGCCATTCTTCTGTGGCTAAGACAATTCCCTTGAAATCGAAATAATAGTTATTAAAATTAGGAATTTTTGATTCATTATTTGAAAATGTGATAAGGACTTTTATGTCTTCGGCGAATAATCAGCGTTTATTTAAAAAAATAACAGTATGCACGTCACTTATCTATAAAAAAATAGTTACATGCCTGAACATTTTAAAGATAACCTTTCGACCGTTTTAATTCATTGATGAATGTAATGATGTAGTCACAGTATTTGAAGTAGGAAGCAGTGTAATATCTATTATTGAAGATTCCGCGTTGAGCTCTATATAAGACACTTGGAGAAAAGTATTTTAAAATATTATATTCACAATTTTTCTGAATAATCTACATAGAATTGTTGTGTTTGTTTGAGTGACAATAGAATACAGTGTGTTCGGAGCCAAATTTATGTCTCGGTGAAACAACAAAAATTTTCCATTTGAAAATAAAGATAACAGGTTATATTTAAGCGCTAAATTAGTTCAATTTAAGATGTTAATTAGAACCTTCAACCATTCTGGAAATGGCTTTGGGTATACCTGTTAATTCTAGCATGAAGCCTAACGTAGTTTTCTTGTAGACGTTATCAATATCATTCGAATTTTATGCATACAGTTTGGAGTGTATTAGATGGCAGAAATTGTATAGTGATATCTCCATACGTAGAGCTCTTGTATCTAGTATTAAAATAGGAATGAAATACATCACAGTTTGCACTAAGGCCTATAAGTTTTTCTGTAGAATTTTAATTACGATCTCGAATACTGAGATCTTTAATGCTCGTTGATATAATTGCTCGTGAATCAAAAAGTTTGCTTTTAGATCTCGTTTTTTCACTAATTATCATTTCTTTGTTTTCTGTAGTTTGTTTAGAGGTTTGTCTAGAATGAGTTTGTGGTCACTCAGTAGTACGTAGCAACGTGAACGAGCGAAAATATCACGAGTTTCTCTTGTGATTGCAGCCCACCATATTATTTCCATTTCCGTTTCCTGTAGCCCATTTTGCTTTATGCATTTCTTGAATCTACTAATTATTCAAAGTGATTCAAAGTGATTCAAAGTTGTAATGGTCTAAAAAGCATTTAGCTTAACAATAACCATAGGATGGAGTTATGACTTATATACAATAAAAAAGAAGAACAGGAAAACTCATGTAGTGTAAATCTTATCAAAGTTTGGGTTGTCTCTCAAGTATTTGTCCAAATTAGCTTTAAAAATATCCAGGTTGGCTGAGTGTGTAACAGTGGAAGGGAGGGTGTTCCATGTGAAACTTACACGTACAGCATACGAATATCTTCGACAGTTCAGTCTTGAAGTGGGAATAAGCACTGAAAGTTCATGTTTCCGACTGGCACGGGGTGGCGAGCGTGTGAATAGTTTGGACAGGGATCTTTTTAATTATCGAATGAAATGCTAAAGATTTAAATGCGAAATAATTAAAATGGAAGAATAAAAACCCAAACACTTTCCTAATAATTATTTGAAAAGTTGAAACATGCTCCTTGCTGCTGAAGCCGTTATAGAAAATTTGATCTCTCTACCACCCTTAGGAGGTCGCGAATACTTTGTGTTAGCCTGTGAGTTAATCTTGTCCTCTGCTAAAACTCAATTTAGCTAGCTAATTTTCTCATTGACATCAAACTTGTTTCCCTACTATAGGCAACAACACTACACCTATGACAAATCATTGACCATGTACATGAGATGTAAGAGCAGATCTACTGAAATTGAGAACTAAAATTGTTGACGATTTCAACCATTTCAAAGTATTCAACATCAAGTTGATAGCTCGTACATCAATTAAATGTCAATTGTGTGTACTCTGTTTGAATACTCTCTCTGCAACGAGCCCGCAATCAAGGTTCACAATGTCGATCGTGTTTTGGCCAATTTAGCATACAACAAATCACCAGTGTGTGATAGCATACTTAAACGAATAGTACAATCGCTCTCTCTCTCAATATAGTTGCACGGATCACTGAGCATCTCCAAACATCCCTCATACAGCCACCATATATTTAAAGCAAAAAAAGCTGTTGTTGGGCCTATACATAAGTGAGGGGCCCGACAAGTATCACGACTGTGTTAAGCAGGATCTTGAAAATGTTTATCTGCGACAAAATCTGTGATACCCAGTTGAATATTCTTTACTGATAACCGCACCATAAGGATTTATCAAATGTAGGTCATGGCTAAATGATTTTAATGCTGCATAAATAAAGTTACCAAGAAGGTTGATAGTAGCATAGCGATGAGTGGCTTTTATTTTGAACAAAGTTTTGCATCTGATCCAGTCAATCACGGAATGATGATACTCAGACGCACAGCCATGAAAACAAACAACCCACGGAAACGTTTGGGGCAACTTCACAGTCTGTGATCGCACTTTGTGGGTCATAAAGATACAATCGACTACGAGATATTTTGGCGATCCAGGAAATTATTAACAACAGTGAAACGAACAACATATAGGTAATACAAGCAGCGATTAGTAGACGAGTCTACTTGTGCGCCGAAACATATTTACATAAATTCGTCACTGTACAAATGTATTGCTATACATTGCTGAACTATTGGATAACTGCGAGCTTGTCTGGGTGAAAATAGCTTGAGAGCTGTAACTAAAGTTTAGCAACAGCCACTGTGTACCGTATAAAAGCCAGTGATCTCATCCTGTTTCCTAGACCATTCAGCTCCTTGAAGACCTTTATGCAGATCTAGTAATTATTAAAATCATGATATAAATGGTTGTCGCACCGCGACGTTCCTGCTATGTTTTTGATGAAAATATGCCTACGATAATTGCCTGTCGCCTGGTACAGTCCTTTTGTCCGGTAGTCTTGATTCCCCAGCCGAGAACTCTGGAAAGAAAAATCAAGATCAAGCAAAAAAAATAATTATTATAGAGCTACATTTAATGTGGTGGAACCTAATTAGTTAAAATGTCTCGTGGATGATTTTGATTGACTGACAGATAATCTGTCTGTAACACACACAATAAACGCCAGGGACGAAAGATATTAAGCCGTTGCTCCAATAAGTTTGAATATGGTTAGTGTGATCCCTGGTAACCTTTTTTGAAACTACTTCAAGTCACGGTGTCTTTCCATCATAAAATCGATTATTATAGGCCGATTACACTGACTTATCTGATCGAAAATTTTCTACAGTAGATTATCAAGGGGAAATGTGATGTTTTTTCGATTTCATTGACGCATTTGACGTCGTTTCATGTCAACGAATTTTATTCAAATTTGAGTTCTTGGGTATTAAAGAGACTTTTCTAAAGTGGTTCTAAGTATTCTTCTCTCGACGAATAAACCGTGTAGAACTAAACAGCGTTTCGCCTGTAACGTGCATAGCAAGCTCTTGTGTGCCACATAAATATCTTCTTGGTCTGTTGTTATTAGACATCACTGTAAGCGACATTTCGAACGCGGTTGCCATCGATTGTCTATAATTCACAGATGATCTGAGACTCTGGTCATCAGTCAGTTCCCTCGATGATCACGAGTAGCTGCAATGAGCGAATGATGACTTAGCCTGATGAACAACCCGTTGGTCAAGCTTGTAAAAGAAGATATATGAATCATGCGCACAGGCACCGGTAATACTTCTCCGAAATACTATCAAATAATTGAGTTCATAATTGCCCTGATTGTTAGAAATATTCACGAATTTTGATAATGGATTTTTCGAAATCGAAGGCGGACACTTATTAGTGAATAGACTTTGCTAACTGGATGCCGTGAACCAAATGACGATTATTTGTTGTCAATACCCTGTGTAAGTTTCACGGACACTCGTTAGTTAATTGTTAAAATATAGACTAACCTTAGCGTTATTACTGTCCAGAAGCTAATGCGATTCATTTGAGGGTTTATATAGTAGAAGTAAAATGTTCGTGCTTAAAAATAGCCACCTTGCGTAAGAAATTAGATGGAGCTTGCTATAATTTTACTCGCTATACCTTCTAAAAGATTGACTATACCTGCTCATGGTTTGCAAAACTTCATCTGTTCATATTGCAAAGAGTTTCCCTGGTTCTTCAAATTAGTGGGCAATCCAAGGATTCGTAGACATATACATATGTTGCAGAAGCATAGAAGTATTAAGCTAAGTAATAAAAATCTACTATCTACGCGGGAAGTGACCACATGGAGTCTAAAAAAACGAACTCTTGCACTCACATTGAAAAGTTATTCCTAATTGCGTTGGATAAGCATCCGTTGTGACTATGTAGGTTGAAATCTCAAACGATTTTTTGCTGGTCCTTTACTCTCGGCATGACATTTCAGAAGATGTCACCTAGAATTATTATTGTGAAAAACCTTGAACGAAATTTATCCGTTCTGATTTTATTCCACATAAATATTTAGACCTATATTATGTTTCGTTTTTAATTTCCAGAAGTGTATATTAACAGGAATTTAAATCGAAACAAAATATCAATATCCTCAGTTGCGTAAACATTGTACAGGATGAAGAAATGTATTTTTGAGGTAATAGCATAGTTCAAAATTTTGATTTCAAGCTTGAGTAAGAAAATTAAAACACTCGAGACGTTTTTGAGTCAGCCATCGAGATATAGCTGGCCTGTTCGTTGAACTTCAGTACTTGCTGGAACATTCATAGTTTCTTTTCGCAAGGACAGTATTTTATTGCTGTTTAAGTAACGGATCATTCAGTGATACTGTGGGTGCATTGAGTAAACACTGTTCACTTCTATTTTTGTTGACCGAAACATTACGCTGTGAGAATGACATGGGAAACGTATTCACTATCAATTAGATTGTACAAACATTTTGGTAAATATTGTTCATGCCTTGAATATCCAAGAATGAAAAAATTCATTTATTTATTTATTATCTCTCATTGTATTAAATAGAAAAGCGATGGTGACTTTTAT
>JACCGJ010025106.1:0-14945 GCA_013407085.1 Atriophallophorus winterbourni
GCTCTGCGCTGTGGAGTTTCCAATAGCTGAGTATCTTTTTTCAACCAAGGATCCCATGCCGATATAGCATATTCGATATGAGGATAAATGTAGGCTGAAATCAATTTGCAGCAACAACATCATCATGTAACGAAGAGAAAAGTGAACAAACCAATGTAGTTGCGACAGTGTAGACGTTTCTTAAAATGCGATGATGATGATGATGCTAATCCTTAATGATTGAACATTGAAGATTTCGTAAAATGCAAATAATTGGCATAAAGTTCATATAACACGTACGTACATATTTCGAGCCACCTGATACAACAGAAGAAATAAAATTTATTACGAATGACATAGGGTGCGTAATATATGTATTTAATGTGAATTAATTTTAGGTGCGTGTGTAAAGCCTGATGCACGAATGAGTTTTCAGTAAACGGGGGCCAACATAGTAATATTTAACCCAAAAGTTTGTAAAGTTTCTCGGTTACCACAATTTCTGACGGTAAACTGTCCCAGAGAACGCATACACGAACTATAAATAAAAGTTTAAGTGGGGATGTGGTGTTTAAAGAATTAGTTTATCATTGCGTGTCGGAAGACTGGAACTAATTTCGCATACGCGCCTGAGTGTGTATGATGCCGTGGGTTAGAATTAGTTCATCTCCGATGCGATTGCATTCAAGAATGCTTAATCCGAGTTAGGACAGTCGCTGCTCATAGGTGCCTTATGGTACACTCTCTCACGTAGCTCAATGTCTTTTATCAACCATGATACCTGAACTTTTGCTGCATTGTCCACAATTGGGTGTGTGTATACATTGAGTATCTTTGTCAATTAGTTCAGTGGAAAAGGTCCGTCGTAATCAAATTTGTGAATATTTCAAAGGACTTGGTACTGATGAGTAGTCACAAAAATGATGAACGAATTCTTCAACACCCGCGAAAAACAACAGTGCCCATCAGATTAATCGGTGTTTGCTTACACTGAGTCCGATGGGAAGACCTGTCATGGAGATCAAATCGGTTGGGCGACCACAACAGATGTTGCTCACTCTTTCTGAACTGATCGGGCAAACAAAGCTACTCAAATGTGCCAGTCTGGAGAACAGTTCATAAACGCTTAATTGCGATCGGTCAAACGGTGGACGGTAGCCCAAGTCGTTAAGGCATGGGACTGCAATGGTGATGGTCGGGGGTTCGAGTCCCACCCGATGCGGAGGATATGCACTGCTGATGAGCGAAACTCGAATCTAGTGCATCCATTATGGACCGTCGTAATCAAATTTGTGAATATTTCAAAGGACTTGGTACTCATGAGTAGTCACAAAAACGTCCGGCAATGTTCGTATGAGCAAGCCGAGTTTTGCAGCATGCGTGCTTTTAGACGACCTCTCACTGTGCACTTTATTACACTTCCGCATACACATATGCCAATATGTTTCTCTGATATACTCAGTTGACGCATTTGACTACCAAGTGCCTATGAGAACCGGGGTTGCTTATCCACGTTTGCTCGCAAAACTAGACAATCCTCAAAAGAGTTTAGGTATATTTAAAGGTTTTTATCATCTGCAAAAAGAGCAAGTTTGCCCCGTACTCATTTTGGTCAAATATATACGTATATGTATGAGTGTATGATGTAAAGATGATTGTAGGCGATGCAGTCCCTTGATCAATAAAGGTATTGTTTAAAGCGTCGTCTGCAAGCTGGGGAGGAGCAGATACAGCTCTTGGCTGCTGAACGCAGATCACGCCGCCGGCGTGCAACCGATGCAATACAACCGAGTCCTGCTATCGTTGCAAGCGCTGCGGGAGAAATTGTTCGTCCCGAATCGGACTGTTTACTCGTTCAAAAAGCTGTAGAACATAAACATTCATGCGATTGTGATGTACATCAATGGTCGGCATCGAACGAAGATGTGAGAAATCGGTGCACACTCGGGTGATTTTCACATAACGTATGCGATTCCCGAGCGATTGTTCACGGTTCTCGTTTATTCCGCACAGTGAATCGATCGAACAAATCCCCCTCCGTTCCACTACGGAACCAGAATCCTCGTCATTATTGATTGAGGGCTCCACGCACGGGTCAACAAGTCAGCTGGCTTTCATCACGGAACGCAATGCCTCTTATCCGAAAACCAAGACCTTCGCATGGTCAATGCACGATTCCGCGACCGTGTATCTCGGTGGATGTGGCGATCACTTGGTGGCTGAAATACAGTTTGTCACTCTGGACCAGGCGGTCGAGGATTTCTCACGTCAGCGACAAGGAACGCGGGCAGGTTCCGTTACAACTTGGACAGGAATACAGACCTTGGTGGTGACAAATTGTACTTGGAATGAAATCAGTCAACATTTTGCGAAACTGCGGTCTGTTTTACCGGACTTGAAGGTTTGTGAATCTAACTTCAAAAGTTATTTGGGTTTATGTTTACTGTATTTCATTTGATTTTCGTTGCTAGCGGTGTCCCCACCCTCTTGATATTGATCATCAATGTCGTCAGCACGAGAATACCTTTCAAAGTATTTTTGAATGCAGTATTTGCTTCAGTCAGCATGTTTTACTCTCAAACAGACATAACATCACCAGTCCTGCTAGGAGCAAAGAAAATTGCCTTGCCAGAGCCGCTTGTTCTCAATCGAAACTGACCTTGGCAATTTCTCACTGGCCAAGCTCTTTTAGATGCACAGAATGCTCACGCCTGAATTCTAAGACGGTTATATCCAGCAGTGAGTGAAGTATTTCAGCGGTGATTGTTCTGCTTTAGCCCCTTGACTATAACTCACAGAATAGGCTGTATGCCCTGGGTGTAACGTGTTCAAGCCTTGATAACTGTAGTTCTAGAGCATGTAGCGAGGTGGATTGTTGTACGCCTCGTGAAATGTGATTCTCGTGGTTGGTACACTCGTTTTGCAATCAGATGACATGCTTAGCTCGGTTTTGCGAGCGTTAACGTGTGTGTACTGTGTAGCTGGATCGAATGAACACACCTCCTATTTGTCAAGGTCCTAGTTGTGGCCAATAATGGTGAGCCCATGGGTTTGGTTGACGATACATGTTCTGATTTTCAAAGCATTCCTAACCCAAATTTGGTGCACCTTGGGATCGGCGAACGGTTCATCGCCGCTTAGGTTCGCATGATTTACTTCATCACACATTGCATGAACACATTCAATTGGATGCAATCTACGGACCAATGAGAACACGCCAACAAAGGGCACAATCAAGAAGATCAGCCAATCACACTAGATGAGATCGCAGAGAAGCGAATAAATTCGAATATCGCCCGTCGCCTAATCACTTCGAAAGAAGTTCCGCTGATGATGTCATTTAGTTTGGTGACGAAACGTCCGCAATCAACCATATCAGCTCGGAGAACAACTATGTCTTACAATCCTGTACCTGAGCTACGTGTTTTCAAAACTATATCGAACGGTTTTAATTTGTTCAGTCTGGGCAACGAATCGCCACATAGTTCAAAATATAAAATGTGCTCAACATTCAGTTCAGTTCAGTTTGCACAGGACTGTAGTGGCTAACGAGCCAATCGAGCGTCCAGAATTTCTTTCGGTTGAAACTTTGCTGAGAAGCATCCACCACTGACAAAACGTTTTTGACCTTTTGTCCTTTCGGAATCTTTGACGATCGCAACTCCAAGAGTTTATCTGACCTGTCTTTAGGAAGCACCTTCTTTGTCGTTAGGAGAAGACGTTAACAATGGGCAAGAACAACAGTATTGACGTATTAACGCGTTGAGATGGGAAGAACTTGCTCTTGACCGCTTACATTGGTCTTCAAGCTGGGGAGGAGCAGATACAGCTCTTGGCTGCTGAACGCAGATCAAACCGCCGGCGTGCAACTGACGCCGATCGACCGAGTAGTGTTTTATCGTTGCCTGCGCTGTGGGAGAGATTGTTCCTCCAGAATCGGACTGTTCAATCATTCAAAAAGCTCTGGAACCTGAAAACAATCATGTGCTTGTGATGTACACCCATGGTCGATATCGACTGAAGGAGGCCAACAACAAGATAGCGTAAAAATGCTATCGAAGGCATACAATGCAACCGAGTTGGGACAGCTCACGGAACAGCTGGTGTTCATAATCATCATTTTTAATTACTCTCCCGTTTTATTATGGTAACTTATTCTCACATCAACCAATTGACACGTCGCTTCCTTCGATTTCATCCAGAAGTTTGTTCTACACAACACGTGCTTATCGCAACCAACGGGTTTGCTCAAGTTAGCACGACTAGCACCGCTCGCCTCATTATCGATCGACCCGTCTAATCCACTCGTGACCGCTGCCGGACCTTGGTGGAGGTCGTTCGTCATTTGGACATTGAGTGGTGTGTTGAATCTGGTCGAATTGGATGACAAGGAGGTGAGTTGCTTGTCTTTTGATTTGATGCAAACATTTCGCGGGTTATTCACCTAGTCTTCAATAGTACGTCATCTGGAAAGGAGAAGGATAGTGATGAACAAAGGGGTTTGTGGTTTGTGACGACATTCAATATCTATGCTAAAAAAACCACGTAACTTTACAGTAACCGCAGGGTGGCGGTATAGATATAATAATATATACGTATAAATAATAATATGAATCGGTCTTCTCGGCTTGCATTACACGGAGAAATGTTGCGCCAATTGCTTGGGCGTAATATAATGGCTAGCTCTCATATAATCATCAAGTTTTGATTGAAATGAAGCTAAATTAACGGAGTTTAAAGATAAGGAATTCTAACATGTTTCTTGAGCCACGAGACCGTGACTGCATACCGTATTCCATAACTGGTCTGAAGTACGTATTCATGATCCTTGGGAATATCTTGGGCGAAAATTTCCCAAATACCCGTTTGAGTAGATTTAGGACACGTGTTGCTTTGCAAACACCGTGTTAGTTTGAAGTGAGGTTTTTAAACTGGAGCATATCCAGACACCTAAATATTTTTCTTCACTGCAATTTTCAAGGACTTGTGAACCTATATGGTATGTGAACACGACTCTATTCCCAACATTCATGATCCTGCATTTGTTGAAGTTAAACGACAGTTTTTTCAACGACTAATTGTGAGGCGTATCAAGATGTTTTTGTAATAGCAAGCAGTCTTCTGGGATACGGATGAAACGCCATATTTTTATGTCAAAGTGATTCAAAGTGATTCAAAGTTGTAATGGTCTAAAAAACATTTAGCTTAACAATAACCATAGGGTGGAGTTATGAGATATATACAAAAAAGAAGAAGAACAGGAAAACTCATGTAGTGTAAATCGTATAAAAATTTGGGTTTTCTCTCAAGTGTTTGTCCAAATTAGCTTTAAAAATACCCAGGTTGGTTGAGTGTGTACCAATGGAGGGGAGAGTGTTCCATGTGAAGCTTACACGTACAGCATACGAATATCTTCAACAGTTCAGTCTTGAATTGGGAATAAGCACTGTAAGTTCATGTTTCCGACTGGCACGGGGTGGCGAGCGTGTGAAAAGTTTGGACTAGGGATGGTTAGGGACGTGCATAATGTTGTACATCTGTATGAAGTCGCCTCTTAGTCGACGACAACGAAAGTCTAAAAGCTTGAGACTCCTCAAACGTTCTTCATATGGTTTAGCAGCTAGTCCGGGTACAAGCTTTGTGGTTCGGTGGTAAATACGCTGCAGAAGATTGATGGCTTTCTGAATCCAGGGTGACCAAGCCTGAACAGCGTACTCCATCGCTGGTCTCAGATAGGTGTTCATGATACGGGGTACTGACTGATTCGAGAATCTGCCGAAAATTCGTTTCAATAACGCCAATATTTGTGACGCCTTTTTGTATACCGATTTGCACTGCAGTGAAGTTTTCAGACTTGATCTGGTCCAAATAACGAAATTTTTCATCAAACAAGTTCCGGTAGTTCAATAACATAAACCAGAAAGAGGATTGGACCAAGGACCGAACCTTGGGGAACTCCGCTAGTTGCTGCAATTGGTTTGGATAATGCACCATCAACACGTACCTGGTTAGTGCGGATTGTTAGGTAGTCATTTAACCAATTCAACAACTTTCCGGTGATACCCAGCCTTTCAAGCTTCTGCAGTAGTAGGCTATGGTTAACATGGTCAAATGCTTAGGAGATATATAGATAGCACGTATGAATTACTTGCTCTTTATCTACCGCTTGTGTTCAATCACTCGGCGTTATCAATGAATTAGATGAACTAGAATAATTCCGTCTAAATCTATGTTGTCTTCTCGAAAGCAACTGATTATTTTCGAAATGTTTCATGGGGTCGTCAACAATAAGGTGCTCAATTAATTTAGAAATCTCAGGCTACGGAGTACCGGCCGGTAATTACAAACATCGGGGCAATTTCCTCCTTTATTCCGCGTTTCCAATTGGTAGGAATCATGCCGTATGTCAGTGTTTGATTGAACAACTATATGAGCGATTTGTATAACAACCTCGCACATTGCTTCACTATGCGCGGGGTTATTCCGGGAGACTTTCCGGTTTTTAGATTGAATAATGAATGAAGGGCGCGTTTCGACGTGACATTCAGGGCACGTGTGATCAACGTCTGGGGTGACCTGCTAGTCTGCATGCTTAATCCGTGAGGGCACCCAAGGTCATGCACGTGAATGTTTATCCGCTGCAAAACCAGACCCCATATTGTGGAGTTGTCCGCCTCATCCACCGTGCTGACCGCATTCCAGCCAGATCGTCTTCGGCTAAGGCGAAACCACGAATCTGATTGACTTTGTATCCGTTTATCTCAGTACTGAGATCTCTAGATGCTTCCCAATATTAACACACGGCAACCCTTGCAGTTGATTCTGTAGACAGATTGTCCCACAGCTTAAATATGCTGTTTTATACGTTATTTATGTACCAGCGTTATTTCATCTTCTACGTTACTCGGCAAGTTTCTTCTGTTTTCGGTGACGGGAATTTTAACTGGTTCGATTGGTGCTTAGTTTATTGTTTTGGATCGTGGATAAACGTTTGGATGAGATCTACATATACAGCAAGAAGTTGGTCTTTGATTTGCGGACCATGGTTACCCAAGGGGTTTAATGAGACGCCAATTGAACTCAACATCCTGGGTGTATTCAAGCGAACAATTCGGGTGGCCCGTTCGTGAGTCTTAACATTAGGGCGAACATATTCGTGTTTCTTTTTTAATTACTCTTAGTACATGGCATGTGCCTCAGGCTAAACGTCCGACAAAACTTATTTTGCTCAGATTTGTGTAGGAGTTTAGTAGATTTAAGCCAGATATGAACTAAATTCGAAGCATCAAATCTGCGTGCATCAGATATAACACTTTCTGGACAGGTGTCAGTTTCCCAGACTGTAATCGATTTATAGCCATAAAGTGTCCCAGTTTGAGCAACGTTTCGATTAAAACCAATCAAAAATAAGTTCAACGAATAAATACTATTCATCAAGGGGATTAAAAAAAATCAAGAATCAAGATTTTATGGTGAAAAAAGCAATTGCATTACGTGCCATTGGTTGACAGCTATAAAAAATACAGAGGATGCAATCAACATTCCATTGAAATGTTTGCTTTGTGTGGGTTCATATGGAGTCAATATACAGGGCCAATTTTGGAGTGCTCTTTGATATAAGCATGCATTTCCGATTTGAAAAGAAGGATTGTGGTACCGTTCACAATATCTTCTGGTCGTGAATTCCACAGAAAGGAAATACGCATAGAGAAGAAATGACGTCTACAATCGAGCCTTGAGTGCGGTATAACGAGACAACTTGAATGACTCCGGGTATTCTTAGGGGAACTAACCTCTATCAAATTGCGGAGAGTGTGATTTTCCATCCGTAATATTTATATGTTAGGATCATGTCGCTCCTTACTCTTCTTTGTGTAAAATCTGTCAAACCCAGCATGGCCATTCGCTCTTGGTATGGGATGTGCTACATCACATCAACTAGCTTCGTCGCTCGGTGGCAAATTTTATCCAGCAATCCAATGTCCTTACGCAGCCACGGTGCCTAAACTGGGATCATGTACTCTATCGTTGGATGGATGTAAGTATTTATAATGCGAGGGTGAGTTTTAGGAGAGAACTGCCTAAAGATCCTACTCAGCATTCCCAAGATACCGCCTGCCCTGTTGAAGACTTTCTGGTAATGACTATTCGGTTTCAGGTTATTAGTAATATAGATACCGTGATCCATATCAGCACTGGTCCAAGTTAAGTTTTCATGACCAAGATTATATGTATGCTTGCATTGCCGGTCAAGTTGTAACATTTTACATTTACGTATGTTGAAAAGCATGTGATTTCGTTGAGACCAGTGATACAGCGCATCCAAATCATCTTGCAGCATCAAACAATCTTCAGTGGGTCGGATTTACTTCCATATTTTTATGTCATCAGCAAAAAGAACCATCTTGCATCGTACTACTTGGTTAATATCGTTTATGTATAACAAGAAAAGGATAGGCCCGAGCCCTGAACCTTGAGAGACGCCGCAGGTGACATTGATGGTTTTTGATAGAACGCCGTCAATGCGGGCTCACACATGCCGATCGGTTGGATAATCGGTTATCCACGATAATAGGTTACCTGTTATCCCATATCACACTAGCTTTTGCAGACGCAAGCTGTGGTTGACCTCATCAAAAGCCTTAAATACATCAATGTGGCAGGCATGAACGGAGTATCCTCAGTCAATAGTCCAGAGTGATAAGCAAATTTAACAGCCAAGAACTATTCTTGCGGAACCCTTGTTGCGTTGGGGATAAAAGTCCTTTTGTTTTAATGTGACCCACGATACAATCAGTTTGAATGCGATCCATAGTTTTTGAGATGCAGGGAAGCAGCGTAACAGGTTTGTAATTTGCTATGTCTGAGTGCCAGCCACCTTTGTAAGTTGGTATTATCCAACCAGCTTTCAGGTTGACGGTACGCAGCCGTCGCGAAGACTCCGGATTAAAACCTCTGCTAGATTGTATAAAAGATGTTTATAACACGCAGGGAGAATAGCTGGGGTAATGTTGTCCCCACCTGGGAATTTCCTGATATTTCGTCGCCGTAGGTGTTGTTCCACAACGACTTAGTCAATTTTTGGTTCAGTTAGAGGTTCTCCTGAGTTTGATAAACCGTGGTGCAATAATTGCTGTTTCGGGCAGAACACTTGGGAGTAAAAGCTCACAAGAGCATTCGATGTCTCTTGAACTGTAGCAGTCATTCCTTGTTCTGTCATGAGCGGAAAAACACCTGATTTCACTTTAGTTCTTTCATTCACAATTTTGTACAGTAATTTTGGATTATATTCCATTCTTTCCACCATACGTTGCTGGTACTGTTGTTTGTCCTGCCGATTGAGGTTGGACAATCTGTTCCGTATTCGGCAAAATTGAAACCAAGTTGCAAGAGTTGCAAGCTCACAATAAATGGCCCAGGCTCGTCTTTTCAGTGAAATCAATTTTCTGGTTCTACTGCAAACAGATTATCTTTGCTGGGAATAAGTCGAGAGTTTGACTGGATTTGCTTCTGAATATTGTTTAACAATCAAATGTATTGTGTATTTAAGTCACAGAAACAAAGTTGGACTTCGTTTAGTTCACAGAGTGCTTCTCCGAGTCTCCAAAAGTTGACTTTACGGATGACTTTCGTCTCGTCGCTATGTCTCAATCCACTGCAGATATAATCGAACATGAGCACGGCATTATCATTTCGCTCCAATGGAGTGTCACAGACGATTGATTTGATGGCCGATGCGCTGAAATCGAAACAAGGTCCAGAATAGATGGTCGATCTCATTCGTGTAAGGTTGAAGACGTGGTTATACAACGATACAAGGTCGAATACTTTGAGAAATTTGTGCTCCAGTGAGTTCGTTGGCTGCTGGCCTCTTGAGTATAGCCGCGGAAGGTTTAAGTCCCCGATGATTAGCTTTTGAGTGTGTAGTCGAGCGTTGAGGCGGTGAAGTCTTTCAACTAGCATATCGTTGTGTTCTGCTGTCGATGTTGGTGAGCGGTATATGACTCCGATTGTACAGCTGTCACCCGATTCCAGGTCAAGTGAACACTACAGCGTGTCGGTGAGTGAAAGATCAGTATCTGCGATGATATTTATCTTTAGTAGCGTATGACAATACAAGGCAATGCCACCTCCAATGTCATCCCGGTCAATGCTTGACTTACTGACTTAATCCCTTGAGTTCCTGGAGGAACATAGGGCCTCGGCAACTTGTCTCCAGTTTGGTCTGTTCATAGCAGCCAGTTTGATGTCGTTCCAGTTAAGTCCACACGTGCGGATCTCCTCTTCACACGAGCGCCTCCAAGATAGCCTTGGGCGTCCGACCCGTCTCTTCCCGATTGGGTTCCATTCCAGAGTATGACACGTGATGTCATCATAAGGTTTCCGCAAGGTGTGCTTAACCCATCTCCACTTTCTTCTACTGATCTGCTGGGCGATTGGGTACTCAGTAGCAATCTGCCACAGGTCTTGATTCCTCATCTTTTCTGGCCATTTTACCCCAATAATTCGACGAAGGCGATTATTGTGGAATGATTGCAAGCGGCCAGAAGACTTTGCTGTCACTCGCCAGGTTTCCGATCCATAGAGTAGCACGGATTTGACGTTGCTTCTGAATATACGGAGTTTCGTGCGTTTTGATAGAACCTAGACCCGGTCAATGCGGAGGTGTCATATTAGGGATAGAAAGTTCACTGTCGGTCATACACGATTGATATCAAGATTCAGTCACAACAATAAGATCATGGGAATTGTCTACACATATATTAATCAGTTCCGCCAACTTGTTGACTAAACATTGATCATTTGTATAAACACATCTGATCGATGCTGCTTTATGTAGTGATGAATTTGGTGGTATGTGATATGGAGTTACACAGGGAGATGCCGGATCCCGCTGAATAATCAATGTCTGGGATGATAAAACAGGTGAGCTGTTTATCGGTCGGCGACAGCTTGAATCGATAATTAGGTCTCGGTGTGAATTGCTCTGTCCGACTTGATTTTTGATCCGGATGTTGTTTTATTTCTTTCCATTTGGATGGAAATGCTGCTATCCTCGACGAGGTAATATTCGTTTTTTCCTTTTTCCATTCCGACTTAGTATTTCGGCCATACGCTGTTCAGAACGTAATCTCTTCAGGGTTCGGTCCAATCCTTTTATATTTTGGCGAAAAAGAACTCAAAAAGTGTCCACAGCCACAGCATTGGAAAATTAAGAAAACACACAATGTAGCGCCACTGCTTGACGTCGTGTTCTACGGTTTCCTGAACCGATGCTGGAGAGGTATTTTGTGGTACACCAAGTAATACCGTTTTTTCCATCGGCGTTCAAACTATCCTTCCTTTCCCACCATGGTATATCAGGATATATACGGCCGTTTGAGTCGAGACCTGTATCGGGTCGGTACGAATTCAGCAGTACGTTATCGACATCAGTCTCGCAGTTCAGCGTTACTAATATGAGCAGAAGTTGAGTGGGGAGTTAGACGAGTCACTGTGTCAGGGATTACGTGTTCAATTTGCATTAGGTGACAAAGTTGAGACCATTTCTCGAGGTCTTGTTTCAGTTTGCTGTCAAACTTCTTTCTTTAGGACTCGCTAACGTTCGTACATATTTCGCTTAGTGCGTATGAAAAGTTCTTATTGCGTATCAGAAAGTCAGACTTTTTAGAATTGGAACCATTTGGGACTTTGTGAGTCGGGTGCAGCAGCTTTAACTGATCCCAAAACGGGAGTAACCCTGCTTTTTTTCCTATTTTGTCACACCATTAGCCTTAGACTCAGCTTTCTTCAGTGGTGGTTCCGAAATCGTTGTATTGATAGGATGGTCTATATTGGTACTCACATAATTTACCAATATTTCCTCCACACGTCGAAGGCTCAACTCGAAACTGACCATTTTATTTTCTATTTTGGATTCAAAAGTATCGGTATCGTGCAGGGATTTAGCTCTTACGCATACACAGAAAGCAGGTCATGACTTGACGTGCCTTTGGACTCACCGGTTGTTCACACACTTTGCACGTGACCTTGGGACAATTCTGTGTATCGGGATGCGTCCAATCAGCTGGACCGGCCGTGAAGTTCGGCTGATCCAGACCCTTGGTGTAGAGGTCAAGTTGGTTCCATGTCGCTGTAGGGCAAACAGTCCTTGCGGTCATGGCTTGATCGATCGATTTGTTTGCCTGCGTTGGATCACGTGACGTGGTCACATGCTGGGCTGGGCGTTTGATTGACTGGTCGATGTGGCTGCGTTCGCACTTGTTATTTCGTTATTTAGCGAATAATCCAGGATCACTCGTTAACCACACAAGATATAACACAGAATCAGATATCAAAATGCGTATCTCGATACAATATCTACAATGATAGCAAAACCGTAGGATAGTTGGTGGTGGTAAGAAGTTTGCGCGTGTGAGCAAACTGAGATATTACCGTCGAAACGGTAATTTTACTGTGGATCAGCTCACAATATCAAAACGAACAAATTCCGATGTCTATAGTCGAAAGCAACGCATAATTCTTGGAATGGGATAAATCCGAGCTGTTTCAGTGAAGATATGAACAAACGTGTCAGAGCATCAAACATGCGACCGCACAACGCTTAAGAAATTCACAGTTTTGTTTTTGTGTAATATATGTTTACTACGTTTACGTCGCATGGTTTTCAACATGTACATTTTAGATTACATCCGCGGAGGTTGAAAAAGCCGCTTCAATGTTTTACATA
Source organism: Atriophallophorus winterbourni (assembly GCA_013407085.1). Lineage (NCBI taxonomy): Eukaryota > Metazoa > Platyhelminthes > Trematoda > Plagiorchiida > Microphallidae > Atriophallophorus > Atriophallophorus winterbourni. The sequence continues at coordinate 12,710 of JACCGJ010025106.1, forward strand.
TTCGGTTTGACCTTGAAAGAACACATTCAACTATTTCGAGTGCAACAGCGGCAGCCTGAAAGCGCATATTCCATAGAAACAAGTTTACAATCAGCCAGTGAGCTACACGAGCAACGGGAACCCAATCGGCTTGTGGACAGCCCCTGTAGTGGGAACCAATCTGTCACGCCGCCCACGTATTTCCTAACACAGCAAATCGACCAATCAAATTTGAGTTCGGACACGATCGAGGAATGGTTGAAATTGTTGAAAACCGTGAGTCATTTGCAATCGATAATGCGAGCACTCAGTGTGGTCAATTGATAGTATTCATCTCCTGTCGATATCAAACATTTGAGGCTTAGCTAGCAAGTACTCTTAACTTGATGCTGAACATCTCTCAGTAAACAGGATGTGTCAATTCTCTCTGGAAAACTGCACGGTTCGTATCCAATGCGGGGAACGTTTTTTCTAGGAAAAGTAGCGTTGAAGACTCATTCAGAACTCAACCAGCAATTAATAAGGTGGGAAGCTGTTCAGTCTGTAGGATCAGCCTACGAATGGCTGTCTGTTTAGGAAACAGAATCAATTGTTGCTGGTTATTTTATGGTAATGATGGTGCTCATAGATACTTGTCAAGTTTCTGGTCTCCACAGAATGCTGAACGAGAATGGTAGCACGGATGTGCAATCGCACATTACTTTCTGTACTGTACAGTTACTTGTGCTAAATTGATTTGACAACGGTACCAAGCTGTATGTTGAAACAACTTGAAGTCTCACTACCATTTCCCTTCTATTATATCTTTCTAGGCCTGGGCAGACTAACGGTATCTTAGCCCACGTGCAGACTTTGACTGTGCGGCACTTCGCCTCGATGCAGACTTGTGTTTCATAGATTCCCTAGCACAAGGTGTACACTACTGAGGCCAACGCGGCAAATCGTTGGCCTTGGAAGCCACGAAACAACCAATCAGACACGAGCATGAAGGTCAGATACAACCACAACAGTACCGTCCATAACTATACCAATCACACCGGATCGATGAAAACCATAACGCGTAAGCCGTCCTGCTGCCCACGGACACAGAGCACGTTTGTCGGAGAGCTGGATGCCAACCTCATGCGGACGTGTGACTTGTCTGACTTTTAGCGGATAAGCTAAGCCGGTGAGGAGAGTGGATCAAATTGCATTCGAGTACGCGCTAAACAATCTAATACCTATGCCTACGCTCGCATAAATCTTAACACGAGACTGATTCCTGAACCTTGGCTGGACTATTCACAACACCCGAATATTGCAGGGCAGGGACTAACACCGATTTTAACTAAGCAATACTTAAACTTGATTGCACAAGCAGGTTTGGTCTCCACAAGTTACACCGCGGTACATGGTCCGGCAAAAGACACTCTCAGAAACCCTAGCAATCTCATTAGCGTGTTTGAATTTTCTCTTCAAGTCTAGCAATTTCCAATCCCTTTCAATGTGCAGCATTGAACATTTATATCTCAATAAGTGTCTCGTGTAACAAGTATATTGTGTGTCTGTGAGGCGATTTTTGTCAGACTTAATGGAATTTAGTTTATTGATTTCCGTCTTGCTATTCACATATCCACACATATCCATATTCACATATCATAGAGGTGTTGTTGTAAGCATTTATTTGCGCTTCGCTTGTTTTTTTCCTCCCCAGATTCCCAAAATTGAAGCCAGTCAATTTCTCATGCCTACCACAACCTTCATCGACAGTTATCTGAGAAATCAATCTGCTTTGCTCGAGGAATGGCCTTCAATTTTGAGGAAACTTATCACGGAAGAGCTGCAATTTTGATGGGGCAGCGACATCGTGCACTCACATTCGGCGAGCTAGATTCAGGGGCGGGGCGTCATCTGATTTGTGACCCCGTAGAGCAAACTGATTTTGATTGTTGGTAGAAAAATTACCTGAGACCCCTGGTCTTTCTAATATGCAACAGAGACCGTTTTTTCAGTTTTTTTAAATCGACTGCAGTAAAAAATTCGGAAAAATGACGGGGTCAGTGTCATTCATACTTTAAAATTATTGGCTCATCTTTTAATTACTACATCTATTAAATGTAATAATACATATTCCATCTACGAAGCATCCGTCGTATCTTGAACACATCGTGGATGGACAGAGTGACTAATGCTGAAATGCTTTCAATAACTGGTCTACAGAGCATGTTCTCCCTATTGCGACAGCGCCGTCTGCGGTGGCTTTGTCATGTCTATAGAC
>JACCGJ010025108.1:0-11648 GCA_013407085.1 Atriophallophorus winterbourni
CACTGCAATTTTCAAGGACATGCGAACCTATGTGATATGTGAACTCTACTCGCTTCCCCACATTCATGATCCTGCATTTGTTGAAGTTAAACGGCAGTTTGTTCTTCAACGACCAGCTGTGAAGCGTATCTAGATCCTTTTGTAATAGAAAACAGTCTTCTGGATTACGAATGCTGCGCCAAATCTTTATGTCGTCCGCAAATAACGAAATGTTACATCGAACAATTTCCGGTATTTCATTGACATAAACCAGAAAGAGGATCGGACCAAGGACTGAACCTTGGGGAACTCCGCTAGTTGCTGCAATTGGTTTGGATAATGCACCATCAACACGTACCTGGTTAGTGCGATTTGTTAGGTAGTCATTTAGCCAATTCAGCAACTTTCCAGTGATACCAAGCCTTTCAAGCTTCTGCAGTAGTAGGGAATGGTCAACATGATCGAATGCTTTTGAAATATCTAAGTAGCACGCGTGTATTGCTTGTCCTTTATCTACCGATTTTGTCCAATCATCTAGCGTTACCAGTAAATTAGACAAACAGGAATAATTTCGTCTAAATCCATGCTGGTTCCTCGAAAGCAACTGATTATTCTCGAAATGTTTCATTAGATCGTCAACAGTGAGTAGCTCAAGTAATTTTGAAATAGGTTTGCGATTCAGTCGCATCAATGATAGTGGTTCAACTGGCTCCAAGTCCATGGTGTTGCAAACCTTCTCTACTCTTCTTTATCGTGTTTTATCCTGTCCACTAGTAAGGTGGCACTTGTTTTCATTACGTTGGTGCATATCACGCTTAGTCCATGCAGCGAATGTACACAATGTACCTGTCGCTTTAGCTTTAGCTGGACGTTTCAACTGATCGAATACCTATTGTGTAAAATTTAGGAGTATTTTGCACCTGAGGGTTTTCGCTGCACCTTCAGATGAGCAGGTAGTTTTGGCTCCGAAAATTTTTGCGGACTAGGAATGTTCTGGAAAGACATGCCTTTAACAGTCGCATTTGTAAAGGTGGCGTCTTGATGAAAAGAACACTCTTCAAGACTCACCGGCACATTTGCAGCAGCCGAGCATTTGGGTTGAATGATCTGCGAAGATTCAGTGTTTATCTGACTGGTAATACGGTCAGTGATTACTGATTTATCCAAACCTATACGGGCAAACTGAGAATTCTGAGCGGTGACCAGAGTCTCTACCGCTGCCTTCAACGTTTGTATGAGGAGCTCTAAGCTCAGCATCCGATCATCCATGTTACTTTGTTGGACACTTGTTCGAGCAGTTAAATCTCGGTTTGGTTTAGTTCGACAATTTTTGCACACGTAGCGTACACCAGGCATGTTTTCATCATTCAGGATCGATAACGCCTCCGGGGTCAATGATTTGTCACATTTTGTGTGGCATGTGTGGGAACAGTTGCGACACGTTACAGATTTGACCTTACCACTGACGACTTTCATGCAGTCGACGCACGTTTCGCGAACATCAGATTGTTTCATGTTAGCGGGGCCAAACAAAAGTACAAATCAGAGCACAAAAATCGATACGGCTGCGGTTGGTTTGTGTGGTATTGTGTGAAGTTGTCGGAAAGTGACGAGTTGTATGAATATGTCGTCACCCAATTTGCTCACATTTCTCGCACTTACACACCATACACGCATCTTACACCTTTGTACATCCATCATCGCTTGACCAGTAATCACTACGTGATTCTGAGGTTGAACTATGCGGTTCGTTATACGAGCCCTATTAAACAGTAGCGTCAAAGTCTAACTTTGTCTCTGTACATGACTTTGTCCAATAAATTGGCTGAACTGAGGGGGTTGTGCACACACATACACACACACACATTCCTTATCAATGATAGTGAAAAATGGTTTCTACCATATATAAATAATTGCTAACCATCGATCCCAAACATAGGTCTGCTTCGAAATGAACATCAATGAATAGGTGGTGGGGCTGCTCTATATAATCAATAACTTCGATAGTGCATGAACTTTCTCGATCTGAACCTTGAATTAAAGGGAAATATCCTATTATCACCTTTAACTGGAGTCACAGCACGACTGTATCGTCGCCATATTCTACCGCGCTTCGGCTCTGACGGATGCTTAAAGACAGGCCTTTAACAGTCGCATTTGTAAAGGTAACTTCTTGATAAAAAGAACGCTCTTAACGACTCACCAGCATATTTGCAGAAGCCGAACTTTCGGGTTGAATGATCTACGATCCTTGAAGGTCATATCGGAGTTGAGTGACTTCCTCGCTAATTCTATAGCGCTTGTAGTGTCAACATCCGTGACCAAGGAGCTTACGTCACAGCTAACCATCATATCATCATCCCCAATTGTTGAGGTACTTAAGCGACGAACAAAATCAAACGAGTTAATAATAAAATAATTCGTCAGACCAAACAGTGGTTTTATAAATCTCGTCAAGGTGCATAGCCAATTCGTATGTTGTTGATCCAATGCCTTCTACAATGGGCCTCAAGTGGACGCCTACTTTATGTAAATTCGGAAGATTTCGTAGTTCACGACAGAGCAGTAGTACGGTCCTGCAAAAATGGCAAACTTTTCAGCTATCAGTGAAACAACAGAGGTGTAACTGTCTGGAGTGTACCGTACCTTGAGCTGGAGGGAATCCGTTCTTTGGCCATTGGAGCTACTAGCCGTCCGTGTCCAGCATAAAGTATTTCTGTTCAATTCCGAACCAAGATTCATGTTCCTCCGCTTTGTCCATGACCACTCTGCAGTGATAACGCTTGCTTGTTTCTGATTATGGAAACGAAAACTCAATATATATAAAGTGAAGCGAATATTGAATTTAAAAAATGCAGTATGTAGCTTACTATGCGGTTGCCTATTGTAATTGTAGGTCTCGCACAAAATCAGTTTGTTTTTGCCCCCTTGAAACGGGTACCGGAAGATGGCACAGGGTTTTAAATATATATCGGAGTTGGACCCTTCTGCCTGACCTATGCTGCTTCCATCAAAATTCCAAATACGACACTCTGGAATAAAAAGATAATGTAGAAATAAACAAATAAATAAGTGAATGCCTTAAGGAAATATGGAATAACAGCAGTCGAATATCAGACACACACATACCATCTGGTGAAATGGGTTCCTTGTCAACTGCCATCGTTTTGCATCGAAGATTCTCTTCAGAGCCATCCACTCAAATGTACATCAACCGGATTTTGTTTTCAGGTTGAGGCAAGTTGTAATATTTCATAGACAACGTTTTGCCGTCAACCGTGCAATTCGACGCAAAAGTTATTTTGAACGACGCATGAGTAATGGAAGACGGTTTAAAGAATGAGGCGTGATCTGCGTTCAGCAGCAAATGCCTGTATTGGCTGATCACAAGCTTTCACACGAGGCAAACACTGTGAGCGGTCAAGATCAAGCTCTTCAGAACTGGTTGTTTCAATGGCCTCAACCAGGAGACAAAATTCAATTGATGTACATTTGGGTCGATGGCTCTGGAGGGAATCTTAGATGCAAAGCAATCACTGATGACAAGGAACCAACTCCACCAGATGGCGTGTGTTTGTGTGTCTGATTTTCGACTGCTGATATTCCGTATCTCTTCAAGGCATTCGCCTATTCATTTATTTATTTCAACATTATCTTTTTATTCCAGACTGTCGTATTTGGAATTTCGACGGAAGCAGCACAGCTCAAGCGGATGGGTCCAACTCGGATATATATTTAAAACCCTGTGCCATCTTCCGGGACCCATTCCGAGGAGGAAAATACAAACTTATTTTGTGCGAAACCTACAACTACATATTTCAACCGGTCTGTAAGCTATTTGCTGCATTGTTTTCGAATTCAAATTTCGCGTCATATTATATATTTAGTTTTCGCTTCCTTAATCAGAAACAAACAAGCGTTATCACTGCAAAGTGATAATGGACAAAGCGAAGGAACACGAACATTTGTTCGGTATTGAACAGGAATACGTTATGCTGGGTACGGACGTCTATCCGCTCCAACGGCCAAAGAACGGAATCCTTCCAGATCAAGGTACGGTCCTTTCTAGACAAATAGCCCTTTGTTGTTTACCTGAAAGCTGACAAGTTTCCCATTTTTGCCGGACCGTACTAGTGCTCTTTCGGAGCTACTAAAGCTCTGGGGCGCGACGTGATGTAGGCTCACCACCGTGCCTGCCTTTATGCCGTGATTGATATTTGTAAGACCTTAAAACATTTATTCGTATACCGTGAGTCACGACATACACACAGCCACTTAGCGACACTGCAAATTCCCAACTCCCGTATCAGCTGTTGCCGATATTTTTATTGTGTACGTGTCTGTTTTCTTTGGAATTCCATCCCTGAAACTCTTGAAATCTCTCCCCGCGTCATTCGAAATTTGTTGCATAAGGATTTAACGACACCTGCGTATTGACTCATGGTAACTATACAACTGGACTATACTTGACATTATTTTATACCTTTTTCCTGAACGAATATTTACTATGATATGGTAATTGTGAAGCTATGTGCTTTTTGTGACCATAAAATTCTTCAATCTTGAATGCTGAATTGATGTCTGCACAGTTCTGTCCTCTCAGCTCAGTCAATTGCTGTTTCTTGATTTTTATTCAGAACCCTAAATTTCACTTTCTAAAATTTAGTGGGAATTTCAAATCGGTGACTGTAGCGGTGCCTGGTGATTGGAATCGTTCTGGCGCACACACAAACATTTCAAGGCTGTTCATGAGACAACCGGGTGGATTAAAGTGAGTCATGTACCTATACTTACTGGTCAAGATGTATGTGGGTATCCTACCATCATATTTACTTCACAGAATCGTCATGAAAGCTTTGGCTAAGCTGTCAAAGCCTCCCTAAGAAGACATCGAACAGTATGGTCCAGGAAATGGCCAAGCTAATCAACGCAGATGGACAGGATTATTGGAAACTGGTAGTGTATTGTCGTTTACATCAAGTGCGTTGTTTCCAAAACCAGGCTAATGATATGATGTAAAATTTCACAGGAACCGAATTTCTACTTTCAGGAATCGCTAATCTCGAAAGTAGTGCTGGCATTCCGAGACGAAAACGCGTTATAAGTAGGCATGAATTTCGAATATCAAAATGCAATATTGTGCTTACTGTGAGGTTGCATGTTATCGTTGTAGGTCTCACCAAGAACGTGTTTATCCTTGCCTCCCAGGGACGGGTCATGAACGATGGCACAAGGTTCCAAATAGATATCAGAGTTGGATACTTCTGCTTGGCCTGTGCTGCTTCCGTCGAAGTTCCATATGTGACATTCTGGAATAGGAACAGAGCGTATACATTCAGTGAAAGTTGAATGGCTTCGCGGAAATATCTGTATATAGTCACACACGGGAAACTCACCATCTGGTGATCTGGGTTCTTTATCGACAGAGAAAGATTTCCTTGTGTCCATCCAAACCACATGTACATCAACTGGAATTTATCTTTGGATTGAGGCACGTTGTTATATTGTGTGAGCAGCGTTTTCTATGCATCGGGCAGTTAGTTCCAAAAGTGATTACTGAAAGACACGTGAATAAATTTATGACCTCTTGATAAATCAATCCGAACATATACTTTTGGGGACCGATGCAAATTGAGGAAATTAGGGAGCTGAATGCATTACGAATCAGTCGTATCTTGAACATATGCTTGATGGAAAAATTAAATAATACAGAATGGGTTTCAAAAGCTGACTTAAAGATCGGGTTTACCTTACTGCGACAGCGCCATGTACACTGGCTTGGACACGTATAAACAATAAAAAATGGTCGTATTTCGAAATTACCTCCTCTATCGTGAGCTGAAATAAGATAACCATTGGGCAGACCGCGCTTGCGGTACAAATAAGTTCGAAAACATGATACGAAATCTCTTGCCATTGACCCCACGACTTGACAGGAACTTGCTCTTAACCGCTTCTGAGGACATATTTTTGTGAAGCGTTGTCTGCATGCTGCGGAGGAGCAAATACAAGTTTTGCCAGCCGAACGCATATCACGCAGATTAACCGAGTACTGCCTGTGGTTGCAAGCGCTTTGGGAGAGATTGTTCCTCCCGAATCGGACTTTTTAGTCGAAAAGCAGTTGAGTGGTTCGTAATGTAGTGTCCTCTTCATTGATACGTAGAGATGTTTGCCTGGGTAGTTCAATATGTAGAACTAGCTGTTGACCATGCTGCAAGTGCCCCAACTTTATCGCACGACAGAAACCAAATCCAACAGCTAGACTGATACGTTTGGACTGCGATGTCGTTATTCCATTTGACAACATGCAAAGTCAATCAAACAATTCAAGAATTTGCTGCGAAACACGGTTAAGGGACATATATATAAGCGCAACTAACCACTGCGATAACTGATCACAGCGACTCGAGGTCACTAGTAAGGGTCGATAGCTGCTTAATTCCTGTGACGGTATTTACGCAAATCGGGATGTGTCATCGCATGGATGTTAAAGCATGTTCATTGCATTCGAAAATGTTTATAGAATGAAACATTTGTCCGCAGACTGTCTCACATGCCAGTTCGATACGGTGTGACATATCGAAACAATATTTTATTAAGGACGATGTGTAAGGGATGAATGAGGAATAATCGCTTCTCTGGAAATTCGTCTCCACTAAGATGCTGTTTCCAGAAAAGCAAAATGACATTCGTCTGAAACATTCAACGAAATAAGATGTCGCCAGATCTAGGAAATTTGTTTACCCAGTCGCGACGCAGGTAAATGAGATAGACGGGTGGAAAGCCCAGCAATTGATGGCACGTTAGAATCGATTGCGTGAGATACAAAAACACGCTAAATCTCAAAATATTCATTTGCACGCTTTTTCGTGACACACTCTACGACTGGTTTCGTGCTGTTTGCACTCACCAGGTAGGGACAGTAAGATAAGGATCTGCATGCGCTTGAAACAGTGGAGGAATAGTAAACAACTAGCGCTTGTATGCCACTGTTGGATAAGGCTGGTGCGACCAACCTGTTCAATCACGTGTCCAAACTTATGTTTAATGTTGTTAAACCCATAACAATGAACCAAAATATTCATTTGCATGCTTTTCCTCCACTGTTTCAAGCGCATGCGGATCCTGATGTTACTGCCCGTACCTGATGAGTGCAAACAGCTAAATCTCAGTTTTTATTATATTTAATTCACAAATAAGAATAAGATCTCGTCAAGAGCGAATCGGTTAAAAAAAGTTGTCCACCATTCAGTTTAAGGAAAAGGCCTTCTGGAATTGGTAGTGGTTACCGATGAGTTTCTAGTTCATGGTTGAGTCCCGTTGAAAAGTGAGTAGACACTCGCACGACTCCGTTCGGTTTTCTGACAGTAACTATATGTGTCTTCCCACGCAGAGTAAGAGACAAAACTTATCACCCCAATGCTTTTTAGTCGATTTAACTCCGTACTAACGGTTTCTATCGAAGCATGTAGGACTGAACGTTTAGGTCTACAAACTGTGCGACTTCCCAACCTGCTTTTATCTTGTTACAGAGCCCGAGCGTATTTGGAAATACGTGAGGATAAGTGTTCATCAAATGTTAAATGATGGTAGACTGATTCAAGTTACTTTGCAGCGAAACATTACATTCTGAATATGAAGGGTAATTGACGCTAAATGGTTCGCAACTATTCAACATTCGAATTTTCCATAAATTAAGTTTACGGATCTAGTCGATTCCAAGTAAATTCAAAAAATTGAGTTCAGTAATGTAACAATAACAATTAGAATGAACGCCACGAAATTATAAGTTACATTGCAGCTTACCCATGAAACTAAACTGTTCACCAGAAGTTGAGCTGGCAGTATGGGTTGCTTCTTCATATTTCGGGCATCCTACTTGTTGCCACGTTGCTTTGGAGATTATTGTTATGTCACAAGCCGTATCTAGTTGCAGTTTTATCAGAGTCGCGTTGATACGAATGCATTTGAGTCGCTGCGTGTACACCGGTAGTTGTGACAACCAGATTTAAAATGCTTCTGTTTCTTGTGATATGTTGCACTTGGCTGTCAACTGGTAGTCCAGAACTTGTACCGTTGATTGTTTGGAGTGCCATTCGCTGCATTAACTCTTCAAAGATGAAGCAATACTTGTATGAATTCCATTGGCACGAGAATCCTTTGATACCTCAACAAATTGTTCCGCACCCCTTCGCCAATTGTTATATCTGTGATGTGCTGCTACTGGCCCATCTTTGGGTTCGACAGAACACAACCGTAACTAAACTCGTGTATTGACTGAATGAATGAATATCGCAAAGTTTCTCCAGTGAACGATATTCACAACATGCACTTACGATCGATCTTGATTGATGATTAATCGATAGTTCATTTACTGTCTATACTAGAGACACAAAAATCGATTTTTAAACCAGCTACCGAACTATAATGAAATGATCGAATGCCATTTACTTGATAGGACTCAAGGATTTGAGGATCTAAGGATTGATGGTTAAAAATGTTAATAATTTACAACACCACATGATTACGATATGAATGAAAACATGAAAAATACAATAGTATAACCGCAATAGAGAATATCAAATGTAAGGCTCATGAATGATGTTCGTTTGCAAGTGCAAGTCCAATTTCGTTTTAAAAATCTCCAAGCAAGGAGAGTCCATCACATGTTGGGGTATGGAATTCCAAAGAAAATAAGGCGAAAAAATGGCGCCGAGAATCAACACGAGAACTTGGAACGTGAAGGGATAAGGTATGTCCGCGTGTCACTTTCCCGTCACACAAATCAAGGACCGTATTTGCCGGTGTATAAGTCGACCTTTTTCGATCAAAATCGACCTAAAAAAATCGACCTCGACTTATACACCGAGTCATGAAATTCAACTTCTTATTCATCCCTTCAAATATGATGGTAATTACTACACTCTTCACAAAAAGTAATTAGAAGGACACATAATGCGTTATCGTACATGGAAGTCGATCCAGACATCCATACTTCCGGAATTTTCTCACCCAGAGGCCGACAAACGCCCTTGTCACTGCAAGAAAGTCAGTAATAGCGTTTCGGCTCAGGCCAACACCTTCTCACATCCCGATGGCTCGGTAGCCAAGGCCGTTTCTCATGCATCTCATTGTGCGTGGGTGTGCGTCCGTCAAGCTCATCAAACAGCGACAATCTGAATCACTATAAAACGCTCGTCGCATTGACACGCAGCCTCAGCAACAATTTCAAATATTTTCCACAGACAGACAAGCGCAGTCATCAAATTCCAACAGTTAACTACGTAAACATTCAATCATTATACTTACCCATGTCTAAACGATTGAAATACTCTGCGAAGTTCAAACAGCAAGTTGTAAACTTTGCCGAAGAAACTAACAACTGTGCTGCCTCAAGAAAGTTTGGCGTAAATGAGAAACTCGTAAGAGATTGGAAGCGCAATACTACACAGCTAGCAGGGATGCCAAGAAAAAAATGTGCTAATAGAGGAAAAAGCTGCCAGTGGCCAGCACTTGAACAAGAACTTGCATGCTGGGTCGAGGAGCAACGAAAGTGTGGATTCGTCGTCACAAGAAATATAATTGGTCTGCGAGGTTTGGCTTGTGCCAAACAAAGCAAGATTACCGATTTCAAAGGAACTATAAGTTGGTGTTCACGATTTTTAAAGAGAAATGACCTTGTGCTACGACAAAGAACTAAACTTGGACAGAAACTGCCTGAAGATTTAGAGGAAAAGATAACTCTCTTTCAATCCGTCGTAATCAAAATGAGAAAAAAGAACAATATGACTTATCGCAAATTGGAAATATGGACGAAACACCGGTATGGTTTGATATGCCTACATCGAAAACTGTATCTGCCAAAGGTGAAAAAACTGTTCTCATGATAACAACAGGCCACGAAAAGTCTAGATTCACTGTTGTTCTTTCCTGCTTAGCTGACGGTACAAAGCTGAAGCCGATGGTCGTTTTTAAGAGAAAAACTCTACCGAAAGGACAGTTCTCTTCTGGTGTAGTAATTCACAATCATCCAAAAGGATGGATGAATGAGGTGGGAATCAAGATCTGGATAGAAAAAGTATGGAACTCTCGACCTGGAGGAATGATAAAGAAGAAAAGTCTTCTCGTATGGGATTCTTTCAAACCCCATCTAATGGACTCCGTCAAAAGAAAACTTAAATGCAACAACACTGATGTCGCCGTTATTCCTGGTGGACTAACAAGTGTTTTGCTGCCACTTGATGTTTCTTTGAACAAGCCGTTCAAAGACAGATTACGAGGAAATTGGAGTCATTGGATGATAGAAGGCGAGAAGCAGTTTACTAAAGGGGGAGCCATGAAAGCACCATCGTCAGAAATAATAACAGAATGGATTAAACAATCGTGGGATGATATTTCGCTGTCTACTGTGGAACGCTCCTTCAAGAAATGCTGCATTTCCAACGCTCTCGATGGGACCGAAGACGACCTTATCTGGGAAGAGCAGGAGGAAACTGAGGATAGAGAAGACCAAGAAGATACCCTTTATGACGACAGACTAAACGAAAATGAATGGAACGAGCTTCTTGGATACGGTGAAGATGGAGACTGTGACGACGATGAAGATGGTGACGATGAAGACGGATTTTGAACTTTATGTAAGCACTTTATAATTCTAATTTACGGTATTGTTTCTTAGCAAAAAATAAATCGCTTTCTAAGAGTGTTCATTGTTGTTAGTCTCTCTCGGCGCGTAATATCACAGAGTTAAAAAGTTAATAGTATTAAAAATGGCGTATAGATCGCTCGCTACAAACTCGCGAATTTGAACACATTTAGTAAATAAATTTCGCATATTTCTGGTTGAATTTTAAAGTTTAAGATAATGAAACAATTGAGCTCGACTTATACAAAGGATATATCATAAAATCGAAAATTTCCGTCGAATTTTAGGGGGTCGACTTATACAACGAGTCGACTTATACACCGGCAAATACGGTAAGTGTTTGTTTTACCGATATATCCTTGAGTAGCCACAATTCTATGGGTTAAAATAATGTTGCGTCGAATCCTTCTTTGGGTAAAGTCGCATAGAACCAGACGTCGCAACCTTCCGGTGTACAGAACATTGCAAAGACCAATCACAAACTTTTGTTGCTCTATGATAGATTTTATCGAAGAGATCAATATCTTTTCGCAGCCAAGGAGCCCAGACCTCTACCGCATACACCATCGTAGGGCGAAGGTAGGCATTCATTATCCTTGGTAAGGTTACCAGAGAGAATCTTCCAAATATTCTTCGAAAGATTCCCAACAATCTGTTTGCTCGTCGATATATATTCTGGCAGTGCGCTGTGCTCTTCAGGTTTCCGCTAATCCACACTCCAAGATCTTTTTCTAACGAGCTCCATGCTAGGTTTTCAGTTCCCAATCGATATGTCCAAGGAACATTCTTGCAAAGATGGAGCATCTTACATTTCTGTATGTTGAATGACATGTCATTCATGGCCGCCCAATTCGACACGCTGTCCAAATCCGTTCGCAGTTTCTCACAATCCTCTGCAGATCTTATTGTCGTCCAAATTTTCAGATCATCCGCGAACAGGACATTTTCGGACGATATGAGGGGGGGTAAATCATTTATGTACAACAGAAAGAGGAGCGGGCCTAGCATAGACCCTTGTGGGACT
>JACCGJ010025109.1:0-10729 GCA_013407085.1 Atriophallophorus winterbourni
TACAACGGATAATCGGGTCACACAGAGATTGAGACGTACCCGGAGCTCTGTGAATTTTCGGAGAAGTGGGCTGAATAATGGACTGATCGTGGGACTGCCGCTCGTTTGCGTATTTGATCGCCATGGATATGTGAGCGATCCATTTCTCCTGTTCCGCTTGAGACTGACAGCGAAACAAATGAGAAGCGATGGGTTTGCCGCAGTTCGGCAGGAAGAAATCTTGCGCATCCAAGTGTGCGGCATGGAACTTGAGCTGAAAAGCAAACAAACAAATCCAGACTGGGAGATTAACACATTGCGAGCAGGTTGGAGGAACGTTATCAAAAAAATTATTCAATAAACCAATCAATATATTTATCGATCTATCTATCTATCTATCTATCTATCTATCTACCTATCTACCTTACTATCTATCTATCTATCTATCTATCTATCTATCTATCTATCCATCTATCGATCCATCTATCTATCTATCTATCTATCTATCTATCTATCTATCTATCTATCTATCTATCTATCTATCTATCTATCTATCTATCTATCTATCTATCTATCTATCTATCTATCTATCTATGTACCTATCAATCTGTTTCTTTGTCTATATGTCGCGGATGTGCAATAGCGTAGTATTTCTATGATCTGCGGCTAACACCGTGCTAAATTGATTGGCCACCGGTAGTGAGCAGCATGCTGAAACACGCTGGAGTCTCACTACCATTTCCATTTTCTTTCTATTTCTTTTGTCATATCTGTCTAGGCCTGGGCAACCTGTCTTAACCCACGTGCAGTCTCTGACTGTGCGGCACTTTGCGTGGATCAGGCTTGTGCTTTCACATCGCACATCACATCATCGATCTATCTATGCGATTTTCGACAAAAGGATGGGAACATTGTCAAAATATTTAGAAACCTATGAATTGAAGAACAGTAAAAGAAACAGTACACATGTGATTAATCACATGCTGGTGGGGAAAAATACGGCCGGAACATTAACAGGATTACAACCAGCAAAAAGCAGATATACTCAATTCACAAGAAAGGACAAATGTTCCGCGGTTTTGGGTAATACCAGCGACATATTTCAGTAGTACACCGGTTCACACATTGGAAAAGGTTTCTAACAAACCGTCCTCTTACAAAGTAATGTGTTGCTCACATTGCCAGCACTGACACACCAGTTCCGTTTTCTGGCTGTTTTCCGTCATCAGGTGGAGACAGTAAGATTAGGATAAGTGCTACATAGGGTGGTTGACCATGAATCACCATGTGATTCTGTATTTGAACACCCTGGTTCATTATACGAAGCCTATGTAACAGCGGCATTCAAGTATAATCTTGTTTACCATTTATCCACTGTTTCAAGACACACTGAACCTAATCTTACTGTCTCCACCTGATGACGGCAAACAGCCACAAACGGGTAGTGAAGTGTAATTTTGGGGGATGAGAGCAACACATCACTTTGGTCATCCATAAGCGCTTTGAGTGCTTGACCAAAAATCAATTTTTGTGATTTTGTGTTTTAACATCGTGGTTCGTTGTACGAACCCTATGTAACAGTGACATTCAAGTATAACTTTGTCCTCTTACAAATTCAGAAAGTTGGACATTTCGTCAATCGAATTTGCGAAGCCCGCGAAAGTATTCAATTGGATAAATTCATGTTACACCGACAGTAAAACATGTAAACAAAACAACAGCAACTAGACGAGAAGTACGACCCAGTTAACCCCATTTGAACTCGTTCATATCGCTTTTTGAAAAAATAAAATCAAGAAACTACTCATAAGTAACAAGAACGATAAATATTTCTCGTGTGCTTGCCTGACAATTAACACACTGGAACGCCGGGGGAGGATTGACCAATTGCGAGCATCGTTTGTGGCACACATCACAAACAGCCATCAATGGGAAACGGATCGATTGCAATTTGTGACCCCGAATCAGAAGCACGTGGTGTGGGTTGGAGGCTGACGAGGGTGACATGCATTCGGTAGAGTTGCCAAGCAACGAAGAATGCTTCCCGTTGGCGGAATCGGGATGTCGTCTCAGGAACGATGAAGTGGTTTGGGTTGACCCGATGGCCGTTGAGCCGAAGCTGAATTTTCGGGGTAGCGTCATGGAAGTGGCTGGTTGGGGAGGGGGAATGGGTAGTGAATTCAGGATTGAATGCTCCCATGGCGAATTTATACAGAAAGCAAAATTTTGTTCAACAGTTGTCATGTCAACGGCTTCAACGTGAAGGAATGTGAGTAGCAACACAGCACAGCAAAGCAATCAAACAACGAAAGAAGCGGTATGTATGGAATCACAAGCCTGAAAAGTTACAGGCGGCAAGTGGGATAAGATATTGTTTGGTTACCAAAGCCTATGCCGATATGAGAATGAAAATAGAAATGGCAGGAAGACTCCAGCGTGGCTGACTACCGATGGTAAGCCAATGTAGCAGCGTCTTCCATAGCCAGCACAGAAATACTGCACAATTTCACTTCCTTGCAAGTGTTGACCCCTCTTTTTACTCAGGTGCTCAAAACAAAACCTTGAAATAATTGAATGACGAAGCTCAGTCGGTCGAAACCATTCACAACGGTGACTACAGTTGAATCGCGGTGCGACACACGGTCACATCTCTTGAAGGTCGCGTGATGTTGGGCCTGGCAGACTGTTTCAGCATGCTGGGAGGTGTCAAACAGAACTGGCTACACAAGCACTGTCAAGAGATAAAGGTCGGGTAGACCTACGCACTCATCGTGTGGAGGTTGATGACTGAGGACGGGTAAGGTGTGCTGTCTATAAAAGATAGATGTGCATGCATGGATAGGATATTCGGTTGATACTCTATGCATCGGAGATAATGCCACTCAATCCATCAACCTATGCGATAAAAACCTTTTCATGCGAAAAAATAAGATTGAAACGGTAAAAAGCTGTGTGCGGTTTTCGTGTGAAATTCGGTAAAGAGCACCGGTTCAACGGAATACCCGTTAGATTAAACGAATTGTAGCATCATTCGAATGGAATTTTGTTCGTGCGGTCTTCTGGAGACGGTCTGAGATGGGCAAACCTTGCGTTCATCACACTAAACCAGACCCATGACAGTGGCTTTAAGCCGAAAGAACTGCACGGATTAGAAGGAGAAACGCTGATGGCTGATGAACTAGTCAGGCGCTTGAAGCAAGACATCACCCACAATATAACGTGTTCCGAATTAGCATTGTCTTAGCAAACGGGGTTGTTATTGGCCTCCTTCTGTCGATGTCGAAGATGGATGTACATCACAATCGCATGAATGTTTATGTTGTACAGCTTTTGGAATGACTAAATAGTCCGATTCGGGAGGAACAATCTCTCCCGCAGCGCTGGCAACGAAAGTCAGAACTCGGTTGTATTGCGTCAGTTGCACGTCGGCGGCGTGATCTGAGTTCAGCAGCCAAGAGCTGTATCTGCTCCTCCCCAGCATGCAGACGACGCTTTACACAATGCCTCCAATGTGAGCGGTCAAGAGCAAGTTCTTCCCCAACTGGCCGGGTCAATGCCAAGAGCTTTCATATCTCTTTTGCAAACGTCTTTGTACCGCAAGTGCGGTCTCCCAATGTTCGACTTCCTAATTGCAACTCGCCATAGAGTAGTTCTTTCGGAATACGACCATATTCCATTCTGTAGACGCGGCCAAGCTACCGAAGGCGGCGCTGTCGTAGTGAACATGTTCTGTAGACCAGCTTTTGAAAGCTCTTCACCATTAGTCGCAAGTCTGATTCAGGTAAAGGGTTCGACGTGGATAAGATACTGTCAGGTTGTCAGGCTTAAACGGATAAGAGAAATGGCAGCGCGACTCTAGCGCGTTTCTGTAATCAGCTCAGTACGGGGGAGGCAAATCAAATTAGTAGGGTGTTATCTGCAATTACATATACACGCAGCGGTTTCGAGAACACGATAATATTGAATAAAGACATCTTTTCTTGGCACCAACCTAACACGGAATTAAACATATGCCAAAGTATTGTGGTGCTCACATCCCCATCCCTTACACACCACTACCGGTTTCAGGCTGTTTGCCATCGTCAGGTGGAGACAGTAAGATCAGGTTCAGCGCATTCGAGAAAAAAACAGGCGATACAAAACCCTGGATACTGTTCACCACAGACTAAACAAACCAAAGTACACTAGAACTAGTTTGGGAAAAATGTTGAAATCGGCAGTAGGTCCATGACAAACGATCAATAAATACGATGGATGTTTGAAATGAGGTTCGGGAAAAGGAATTTGTTACATTTTGGTTCACTGTCGATAGCATAATCGAAGCAAGAGAGAGAAAAAATAGGGGAAGGGAACATATCGAAGTGTTTGCAATAAGGATTCACAGCCTACGTAAGCATATGAACGTAAAGGGAAACATCATCATCATCATCATCATCATCATCATCATCATCATCAAAGACAGCATTACACCGGTAGCACGTACCGAATGCTTAACTGCCATACAACCATGAAAAACTAAAAGCCTAAAAGATGGGGGAGGGTGGGACTTGAATAGCTACGGATTCTATAGAAGAGTAATCACAAACAAACTGGGAAGAGGTGCCTACACCTCGAATAGAACATGCATTCAAACAAGTTTCGTGAACGAGTAGAGCGACATCAGCATGGCAGCTTCCTTGCAGCTTTCAATGTCATCCATCATGAAAAGCTTGACAACATACAAGGTTAAGCAAACACTCTAAGAAGATGCTTAGTACAAGACCGCTATTGAACACGGTTTCGGGACATATTCTGAAGTGTAACTAGCCATTGCGATATCGGATCGCGGGGACACCAGCCTGGAAGACGTGCTGCGCTGATTTTGGAAAGGTTACTAGTAAGGGTTTTTAACTGTCTATGCCATGTGACCGTTTGGCCACCCCGAGATTTACGCCAATCAGGATGTGGCATCGCGAAAACAATCCGTTTTGGAAGTCGGTGGTCCGGCATCCGTAAAACGTGACCCAACCAGCGTAACCTATACAGGTTGATCTGCTTGTCGACATTACTACCGAACAACTTATTTCGGAGAGCATCGGTGCGCATACGATTGTAACAGCTAACTCCTAGAATGTTGCGGAGACATCGAGTGGTCAAATATTTGGAGACGCTGAATGTGTTCTTTACATAAGCTCCAGGTTTCGCACCCATAAAGTAACACATCCCGAACTGTCGCTTTGTAGACTCTACCCTAGAGTAACAGAGACAGTCCTTATTGACGCCAGAGGTGACCTAGGTTGCGGGAATGCTACGGTCGCTTTAGAAATGCGTGCCGAGACCTCGTCGTCTAACGATGCAGAATTATTGATACAACTACCGAGGGAAACAGAAACGCAACTCACCTTGATTGGGAGAAAGTGGGCGACTGGCCTCGCTGACGCATGCGTCCGAGATGCTCTTGTCATAGGTGATTTGAAACGCGAACGCCAACGTGGCCGGCCCTTCGTGGATCGCCTCCGAAGGATCTGCTTGACGAACTCGATAAAGCGCATGTAACGGCAACTCCAGTAGCGGGGAGTGGTTCGGTGGGAAGGAACCATGATGCGAGAGATTTGATGCGGTTTCGGGATCACATTCCCACACGAACAAGTGCGTATAGGTGAGCTGGAAAGAAGGGGCAATGGCAAAGGTTGTTCAGGAGCGATCGATCGATCGATCACACACGTCAGCTGATGAATCACGTGATTTAATGAAATACAAGCACTTGAGGGGAAAGAAAAAGCACAGTGTGCTTTCAATCACGCAGGAATGCATAGATGTTTATCTCACACAGATGCTAGTACGAGCTTCCTGGGAGGAGGATGAAATGTGAAAAATGCGACACAAATATACGAAAAGAACTTTGATGAACCCATACAGATCGGGCAACAGCTAGATTAGGAGGACAATCAAGAAAATTACTTCCTCAGACCAGTTCCGTCCCGGTGTCGTGACCAGCCTCGAGTGACGTCATGGATGAAGATGTTTCAGTCGACCGTGGCCTGGTAACTTAATGCCCACAAGTGACCTTGACATGTTGACCAGACGACTAAGTGTCACCCGAAGCTTGTCAATCATGTCTAACGCATCGGAAACCTTGGAGAACTAATCGATATCACAATTCGGAACAAACGTTCCCGATAGATAGATATCTATCTAGGCCTGGGCAACCTGACAGTAACTTAGCCCACGTGCAGTCTCTGACTGTGCGGCACCTTGCCTGGATCAGGATGTGCGTTTATACTTACTTACTTTTACTTTTGTGAGTCGGCTTCAATGAAGATTCTTGGGAATTTGGGTACAAAGCGGCGTCCCTAGCACCACTCGGCGTTTGTTCGAGTCAGCTTCTCTAGTCTTTGCACAACCAAGTGCGACCTGCAAGGCAGCAGGGAGTTGTCAGAAAGGAGTGGTGTGCACTAACTAACCGCCTGCGAGATTCTGCTACAGATTTTTCCTCAGGGTTTTCTCCCGAAGCTTTTCCCGCGATCGGGAATTAAGCAAGGCAGCGTGAACTGTACCTACAGTATCCGGCCCCGATAGGTGCGATCCTTAATCTCGCTCCGCTGCCTTGCGGGTTAGGCTTTCGGGCCAAAGGCTTGAGGTGGGAGTCCTCAAAATCAACTCCTCTACTTCGGCCTGGGCAACCGGGTAGTATCACGCCCACACCCAAATTGATTGGGTGGCACTTTGTCATTTTTAAATGATTGTGTAAAAATATATATAAAATATATAAGGCAGCGGAGGCTTACAATCAGGGTTTTCCTTCCGTTAGATGAAATGCCCTCCCAGGCTAACGAGCTACATCTGCCCGAAGCAAACTGGTTTTCAGGCGCTAGTCACTCGCCCCTTTTCCTGTTGGTAGAAGCAGTTCAGCCGGGCTCGGGGAGCCACTCGTGCAGACCAGAAGCTGGACTTGGTTGTCAGAGGCTATTTAAGATGCGCGCCATATGGGAGCATTTTATAAACAGTGAGAGCTTATCTCCTCTGCCACTCCCGGCTATGACAACCTTTGGAACATACATAAATTCCAAGCTCCACGAGACATACATGAGAGAAATCAATAATGTATCGGATCATTATCAAACAATTAAGAGTAATCAACGTCAGGACAATAAAGAGATCATGAAATAAGCGTCACTGGACGCTAAATATCAGCCTGAAGATTTTGATGGACAGTACTTCCTTCAAAGTGATCCGCATGAGAAGTTCCGAGTCAACTACATAATCTGAATGGGTAGCTCTCACATTGGGCAAAAGCCCATCCACACCGCTCAAATTCAAAAACCACAAGCATCTACAACCGAAGCAGCCAAACTTATTAGAAACCCGGTGGTGTGGAGTTTAGGCAATTTAATTATCAAGCAGACCACAGCGAAGGATTGAGCCACAATCTCCCTCCTCGTTTGGTAACCAACCATTCACGCAAAACGGCGGGCTCACTTTAACAAACCGATTGCACCAGGCTAACTTTTTCTTCCGCGGCTGTCGGATCCCCATTTGTAACATCCCGGCCAGTGGGAAGTTGGTCACATCGATTGGCGAGGGCATTCTGTCCACAGGGCTAGGACTGCACATCGAGGCCGGAGTGACCGCATGCAGGGAACGTTCGCCGAGGGAGTTGCATCGCTGGACTGGCATGTATGCAGGTGACTGAGAATAGAACAAAAGGGAGTATGCAATCAGGGCAACCGGGACAAAACTTATGACAGTGTCGTAGTGCTCACAGTAGCGTTAGTCTGAAGTCTGACAGTTATGAATGCCTACTACCGACATAATGAACGTTTCGAGTGGACCAGAGTCAAGTCCCAATGCGGTTGCTTAAGCGTCATTCTCCACCGTAACCCGAGGCTACAACCGATGGAGCAATCGCCGCAACGACCCTGCAAATCGGGTGGATAGAAGACCACACCTGATTGTGAATTAGTGCACCCAGCGTCTTTCACGAACAAGTATAAAGAAATGTTCCATTAAGAGTTGCGCACACGGTTTCCGAGCCATGGCGCTTCGTTTGACTGGGGCTCGAACAACAAGATTCACCATAACCAACATGTAACCGTGTGTCTTGTCCTAAGGATGTTTGCGGTGTCATAAATCACAAGACACACTGAGCTACGAGGAAGGGCAATTGTCAGACAACACGAGGAAGTTACAGCACGATGGACGGATGGGACTGAGACTGGACCTTAACCGGGTGCGATGGTTTGTGTACCTCTATGAGCCATTGAGCTATACTGGATGGTGTCTTTTGGTGCAAGCAGAGCTACTCATACCAGGCAGGTCGATGGATAGAGGTCAGACAAATCAGTCAGGCATTTTAGCCAAAGGCTCCGGGTGGGGCCCCCTACTTCGGCCTGGGCAAACGGGGAGTATCACGCCCACAAGCAAAACATGGCACTTTGTCTGGCTCCAGACTTGTGCTTCATGATGATGATGATGATGATGCTGTCGTACGCCTACATCGATTGGACTCAACCACGGATATACACATGAACAACTTTGATTGCCATATTTCACAACGCGTTTTGCATGACAATACAGTCCGATTGGAGTGTAGCAACGTATATACCGGGATGAAGATCCCAATCGACCTTGATCATAGAGGTATATTGCAGGTGTACCATGGTCCCAAACTCCAACGGGCTTTACACGGCCATACAGTCGATGGTATGGTATGAAAGCACAAGCCTGATCCAAGCAAAGTGCCACACAGTCTAAGACTACAAGATACTGTCAGGTTACCTGGACCTATAATAGGAACAACAGTGGGAGTCCAGCGTGACTCTGAATGCCCCCCACGTGGTGTTAGCTGCGCAGTAAAGAACTACTGCACGATTGCACATTTGTGCAAGAGGCAACTGTAGATGTTAGATACCAGATAAAATACACAAGCGTATTACAACTTCAGAGAGTCTGCCTGGATGATCATGCTACCGGAATGTAGAGTGACGATGATATACCTGATACCGAAGGATAGACGAGATGGACGCATCCACAACAAACACATCGACGGCATGAAGGGAAACCAGGAACAGTCCGCCAACGCTGAAACCGTGAAGGAATACCGAATGAGGTTGAGCTATGCTATCACTAGCAGTACCTCGTTACTGCACAAATAACAGCATGTAAAACTGATTTGACCACGACAGTAAGCAAGCATGCAAGGAGAAGGGAGTCGTACTGCCATTTATCTAATCTTCATTTTCATATCCTGGTTGTCTAGGACTGGAAAACTTGACAGAATGTTGACTCTTTGCCTGGTGTCAAGTTTGGGATTTTTTTAATAAACTAGACATTCAAATTCAATCAAATGTTCACGCAGTGGACAGAAAGTCGCTTGGCGTAGAGCATGTGAGTACAAAGCTAAAAGATTCCAACGGGACCGTTTCTTGATAAGCAGGGGGAATACCAGCCTTGGCATCGTGAAATACGGGGGTGTAGGTAAATCGCAAGTTTCCAATCGGCAGCAAAAACACCAGAATACAAAAGTCTCGTCTCAGTGGCTTCAGTGCACGATATTACTTTACTCCATTTTACTTTGTTTCGACTATCTCCTCGTGGAGGATGAGTCAGCTTAAATAAGATTATTGGTGAATTTCGGGTACAAAGCGGCCGTCCGGTCCCAAGCAACCCACTCGCTTCTTTAAGCTTGCCCAACCAAGTACGGCCTGCAAAGCAGCAGGAAGTTGCTAGAAAGAGATTCTGCTCCAGATGTATCCTCAGGGTTTTCTCCCAGAGCCTTTCCTGCGATCGGGTACCCCGCAAGGCAGCGAAGGTTTAAAATCAGGGTTTTCCTTCCCTTAGATGAAATGCCATCCCAGGCTAACGAGCTCCATCTGCCCGAAGCAAAGTGGTTATTAGGCGCCAGTCACTCGTCCTCGCCCCTTCTCCTGTTGGTAGAAGCAGTTTAGCCGAGCTCGGGGAGCCACTCGTGCGGGCTAGAAGCTGGACTTGGTTGTCAGAGGCTATTTGAGACGCGCCATATGGGGGCATTTTATAAACAGTGGGAGCTTATCCCTACTGCCACTCCCGGCTATGACAAACTTTGCACGATGTTGCGACTAACCGGGGAACAGTATCGCCAAATTCCCGGGATCAGAGCAAACAATTCAATGTGTATTTCTAGTTCGCGTTAAAAGTGAACTCAAAACGTTCCTCGCCTACATTCGGTGCTAAATCATTGAAGGTCAGTCACGTGTTTGTCAAGAATGCAGCAACCGTGACATGGTTACCGCGATTCGTTGCGTACGCCAGGAGACTGTGTGTGTGAAGCATGTGCCCACTGTCAACATTTAATGACAGCTATGATGAACGTGGAGTGAAAGACGGTTAAATAACTCGATAGATTGATCGATCAATCACGTCGGAAGTGAAGTGAAATGCAGATATTCACAGTCACTGACAATTGGGAATGTGCAAAGCAACAGCCGACGATGCATGATCATAATCATCATCATCATCATCATCACAGACAGCATTACACCGGTAGCACGTACCGAATGCTTAACTGCCACACAACCATGAAAAAGTAAAAGCCTAAAAGATGGGGGAGGGTGGGACTTAAATAGCTACGGATTCTATAGAAGAGTAATCACAAACAAACTGGGAAGAGGTGCCTACACCTCCAACGGAACATGCATTCAAACAAGTTTCGTGAACGAGTAGAGCGACATCAGCACGGCAGCTTCCTTGCGGCTTTTACTGTCATGCATCATAACAAGCTTTTCTCGTCACT
>JACCGJ010025110.1:0-55328 GCA_013407085.1 Atriophallophorus winterbourni
TTCGCTAAGAAATAAGGTGAACAAATTTGTTGTTGATGACACATTGAAGAATCAAAAACATTTACTCAACAAAATGAAACCAAACCCCAAAATACTCTATCAGATCATAAATAACAGGTCTAGGGTGAAACCAGGGGTTGGGGCTCTAAATACACGTGATGGAACAGCAACCACAGCATCACAATCTGTTGAATTTCTAGCCCATTTCTTCTCCACTGTCTTCAGCCCACGAAACACCGTTACCTATCTCTTAACTCTCGTAATATGACCCGAAAACGTTTTACAACAACTAACAATTACCTCGGACAGTGTCCTCCACACATTGCTAAATCTCAACACAGAAAAATCTCCCGGAGCTGACGAAATTATTCCACTGATTCTCAAAAGCTGTGCTTATGCATTGTGTACGCTTCTCACCTACTTGCTTAAACTCTCTTTAGCAAAAAAGTTTCGTTCCATGTGATTGGAAGAGTGGCATCATTACCCCCAACTACAAAGGAGGAAACCGTTCCACAGTATCCAACTATCGCCCAGTAACACTACTACCGGTGATCTCTAAAGTGATGGAGCGCCTCGTAGCAAACAGCATCACAAACATCTGGAAGACAATTGCTTGCTCGCAGTCGAACAACACGGATTCAGAAAAAGACACTCTTGCCTTTCAAACCTTCTGCTCACCCTCGATGGCTAGACACAAGCTGTAGACAAAGGTTTCACCATACACTTTGTTATCTTATTCGTAGATTTATTCATAGATTATAGGCAGGTAAAAAGCTATGCTTTGCAAAACCCACAAAAATGTACATAGGATCGGATGGTAAAAAATATCAAAATATTGTTAGATTATTGTCAAACGTGAAAAACATACTTGTCCATGTGGATATCTAGTGATTTCTTGAAAACGCCAGTGGTTCCAGATTGTACAACATGAGTAGGTAAACTGTTCCACAATTGCACATTGCCAACGGAAAATGCATATTTGCGGCAGTTCAACATGCTATGCTGTTGGCAAAGTTTCGATTGGTGACCTCGCAGATGTGTGTTATGGGAAAGATGAGACAAACGACCGCAAGGATGATTTGTTTGATTGAGCACTGTCCAAATGAATATTAGTGCTCTTCGTTTCCGTTTATATTGAGCCGAATGCAAATTCAATAATTTAAGTCTAATTTCGTATGGATAAATAGATAGTCCCAGGACGAGTTTTGCTGCTCTGCGCTGTGGAGTTTCTAATAGCAGAATATCTTTTTTCCACCAAGGATCCCATGTCGGTATAGCATATTCAACATGAGGAAGGATGTACGTTGAAATCAATTTGCAGACAATATTAGGGTCAAACAAACCTAGGAGTCTTCTAAGGTGACCCAAGTTGCTTTCAGCTTTGCAGGCAGCCAGTCGACATTGCATCGAGTTTCCTAAGTCGGATTGGATAATCACACCTAAATCTTTTTCGAAGGATTCGGGTTTAATAAAAGTGCGACCAAAATAATATTATTTGTTTGACTTGCTGTTGAGATAAAATAGCTTGCATTTCGAAGCATTCAGAGGCATTTCGTTGTCTAGGAAACAAGTGTGAATCATATCGAGATCCCGTTGCAGGATCTGCGTGTCGTCTGTGGAGTTTATCTTGCGCCAAAGCTTTGCGTCATCAGCGGAAATAAGCACCGACTACTGCAATACAGTAGTCAAGTCATTTATATATACTAAAAACAAAAGCGGTCCGAGGACTGATCCGTGTGGGACACCACGGGCAACTTTAATCGGCTCGGATAGTTCGTTTTTGACTCTAACATACATCTCACGAGATATCAACCATACTTTAATCCACGCATGGAGTTTACCCTGTACTCCGTAGGTGATATGTCAAAAGCATTCGATCGTGTCAACGACAGTTTGTTACTATAAAAATAGAGCAATGTGGCATCAAAGGTTCATTACTAGCCTGGTTGGAGGATTATCTCCGTGACCGTGTCATTCGAGTAAGGGTTGATGGTGCTTTGTCACGACCCATTGCAGTAACGAGTGGAATGCCGTGAATTATCTTCAAAACTAAGTAGAGGTTGCGAGCGTCATTAATTACATCCAACACCAATTATTTATCTGGTTTGCTAAACGAAAATGTATAAGTATCCCTCAATATTTGGATTAATAAACGAATGGTTTAAATTCAACCTTGTTGCTCGTATTCCTGTAAATTGTGGTATTTGCAATCAAATAATTTTAGAAAGAGTCAGCTGAAATTAATTTGCTTTTGTTTTACAAATTTCAGCAACTGATCGATAATGTGAATTCTGAATTTGTGACGGTTTCAAGATAATAATTCATGTTTATCAAATATTGACAAGATATGGTGTGCAAATTATCAAGAATCTCAAATAAGCGATGACACCAAAATTTTGTCGCAATTAAAATGCCATACATGACTCAAGGACATTGTTAGCCTTAGTTAAATCAAAAAGAGAAACAGAAAAATTTTGTTTAATTAATATATGGAAGTCGACCATTGGGCAGACCGCACTTGCGTTACAAAGACGTTTGCAAAGACGTTTGGCATCGACCCGGCTAGTTGAAAAGAACTTGCTCTTGACCGCTCACATTGGAGGCATTGTGTAAAGCGTCGTCTGCAAGCTGGGGAGGAGCAGATACAGCTCTTGGCTGCTGAATGCAGATCACGCCGCTAGTGTGCGACTGATGCAATACAACCGAGATCTGACTATCATTGCAAGCGCTGCGGAAGAGATTGTTCCTCCCGAATCGGACTGTTTAGTCATTCCAAATGCTGCAGAACATAAACATTCACGCGACTGTGATGTACATCCATGATCGACATCTACCGAAGGAGGCCAACAACAACAGCAACAACAACAACAACAATATATGGTTATCACGAAATGGGCATAGAGCTTTCGTAAACTTTGCCTAAATTTGAAATAAAGGGAGTTACATCGACCGAAATCCATTAGAAATTAGAAATTATGTAACGTTTTTGAAGAAAGCTTACTGTTGGGTTGCTCTATACAGTCGCGAACATTACGAAAGATACCGCTGTTAGCGTAACTGCAGCGATCAAGCGACCTCATACATGTAATCATAAAACTGATGTATTAATTCGTATTCGACAGATAAATACTTACGTTTAAAGGACGCTATTAATTTAACACATAACTCTGCCAAGGACGGTCCCAAGCCCGTCTGAGAAAGGAGGAGGGTTGGGCTTAGGGCTAGCAACCCTATCCCGTAAAACCTACATTGCTACGGAAACGATGACAACAGATCCGTGATTCGGTCATGTCTGCAGGATGGATCCCAGTTCGCATACGAAGGTAGCCATGCACTGGCATCCGCAAGGTAAACAAAAAAGGGGACGGCCCAAGGAAACTTGGCGCAGAACGTTGGAACGCGAACTACATGCACAAGGATTCACGGTGCAGACGGCAACGGAAGCAGCGACAGACCGGAACCACTGGCGTGAAGTTGTCTTCGCCTCATGTGCCACCCGGCACGGAGAGGACTGAATGAATGAATGAATTATCTTAACACATGCAGATACAAGTTCATTCGTAGTTTTGGGCACATTCGTTAAATGACTGCACAACATTTTAGTTCAAAGCAACGCTCGTCTCGTCTCAATTTCGTTTCAAACAATTTTTTGGTTCAGTCGCCTGTTGGATATCCCGCGGAATGTTTGCAGACTGGGAAATAGAACAACAGACGTCCTCAAATATATTTTAAATATTTTAAGCTCAACTTATGATTTCGAAGAATATGAACATTGGATAACTATTGTGTTCTTGTTTAAACCGATGCGGCGAGATAACTCGTTTCAGTTATATCTCCATTTAAAGCATAGATCTGGAGTCTCACTTACTGAAGTGTTTTGTATGGAAAGTTTTCTTCAGCTGTCGGAAAAAATTACTGTGAACTCGCAATATTTGCATTAAAATGTTAGGAATGGGAAGACTTTAGTCTGTTCACACTAAAGTGTTTTGCGTGGGTGTTTTTGTCATATGATGCCCACCGAAAATACATTGTTGGAGAGGTCAGCATTATTTTTGTAGCAAATGGAACAATGCACATACATTTTTTATAGTGAACAATTTCAAAAATGTAATAACCTCATTTTCAAACGTGAACTTTTCATCAAAGAAATGAAATCAAAAGCAAAAATACAATTCCTAAGAGCAACAGTGGAAATTTGTTCAAAATTTCATCATCATTACTATGCACGTTCGGAAACGAAAAATCTAAAATTAATTTCCTTCACCTGAAACAAGTATTCGAAGAATAAATCCAAGACTGGTTGTTTCACGTAAATATCTATGGTGTTACGAATGCATCGGATGAAAATTGCCTGACCTTGAGTTTAACAATCATTCACTAATCCAATTAAAATGGTTTGATCTGACAAAGCACAGATTCGAATCATACGCTCAGAATGAATGCGAGATGAAGGAAAGAACATATTCAAATCCAACGTCCTATTCTCAAATCAAAGTTGAATCTCTTGACAAACGGCCTCAATTAACTCGGAGTGTTTTGAGAAACACATCCACGATTATCAACATCGTATGCTACCTACAATTTTGTTTGAATTCTGACGATTAAATCGGCATTTTAATGATAAAACTTTTCGAGAGTGTCTACGCCACACAACAATTCGTACACATTTCTGATGTCCCCAGTGGTCTCAACCATCTCGTCATACAGTCGTTCGAAAGATGGTCAAGCGTTTTTGCGATTGTAAACATTTCATTGGCAGTGTGTCCAGTAAATGTTTAACGTATGCATATGTCGGAAAATGAGGACAGATAATTGCTTTCAATGACAAATGCAAGATTAAAAGTAACTGAATCCGAGCACTGGAACATTTCGAATCGAAATCCAACCGTATATCCGCTTCGAGAAGTCTCTTTTGCGATAAATACCGCCAATACGGCGCTACGTATATTTTCAAAACCCAAGATATTGTGATTCCTGAGTGTTCTATTAACTAAGAATGTATTGAATCGTTTTTGTTTCTTCCTCTGCTTGTTAATAATGCTCTGCATTAAAAACATGGTCGCATCAAAGTTTCATTTTGAATAATTTAAACGAAAGTAGACTAAATTGAAATACAATGTGCTTAAAGTAATGTGTTGCTCACACACCCCGCACTTACAAACCACTACCGGTAAGTGTAAGTATAAGTGCGGGGAATGTGAGCAACACATTACTTTGGTCATCCATAAGCGCCTCGAGTGCTTGACCGAGAATCATCATGTGATTTATTATTTGAACATCGTGGGTCGTCCGTACGAACCCTATTCAACAATGGCATGCAAGTATAACTTTGTGTTCTAGATAAAAGTTAAAAGTTTTAGGTGTAAGTTTGAATTCATGAATATGATCTTGTTAACTATACAAACCAATTTATATAAGAATGTTCGATATTTTCTGATATTTTCCCCCTCTACTGTCAACAAGTTCAACATCGAACGATCAATCGATCTTAGTTTTAATCTTATTGATTAGAAATTTGTGTTCCAACTTACTGTCAAAAATCAATGAACAATTTTTATCGAAAAAAATTCGATGACATGAAAACATCTGTTTGATTAATTTCTTTTCAGGAATGATGATTCCATCATAACTTTCAATTAATTTAAAATGAACTGGAACCAATTGAAAACTCTCATTTGTTATAAAATTTCTGGAATTTGTTAAAATACAAGAAAAATGTCTTCTGAAATCGAAAGATTACATCAGCATGGTCTGATATTTCGACTTTCAAGGTCAACTTGACCTCACCAAGATGAATTACAGGCGCCTTAATATCGTTTGAAATATTATTTGGTAAATTGATTCAAAATACCGCAAAGGTGGCTAGATTTACTACGAAAAAAGAATAAGCGCCAGGAACCTTTTGTTTCAGAAGGACAATTTTTGCACATAATCATTGAAATGTAGCACGAGATATTTGTTTAGATTCTCAAAAACCAATTCTCATATTTGCATGCTTTTAAATTAGAATTTTTTAGGACTGTTCCTTTGCTGTTCCACATAAAGAGTTATGCATGCAGGAAAAATGTGATTCTAAAGTCACTTTTGGATAGCGGGCATTGTTCTCATTTGCACTTAAACTAAACTATTTGTGATTAACACAATATTTTTTTTGGGGGGGTAGATCAATTTGCCTTGATCTAGCTCATTTTTGTTAACTTTAGGTTGGTCAGGTGAATGAAATTTAAAAGTGAAACTTCTTCGTCAGAAGCGAAACATTACCAAAAATCTACTTTAAACGATGGAAAACTTTCTTTTTACTTTATGATACTCTCGACACAAAAATCGGTTGTATCAGAAGAGCAATGTACATGGGATTGCGCTGAAATGTCAATTTTTGGAAAAGAATAATTCAAACGAATTAAAATATTCAGGTACAGAATAAATAATATTATGGAATCAGCTGTGTGAGAGTCATGGAGAGACAAAATTATCCGATTCATCGTAAGTGTGCTGAAAAAGAGGGACGACAGTCACGACACATCTGTACTGTTGGTAATTAGATATGGGTTTGCTCGCTCAGGTGAAACTCGCGTCTTTCACCTCGTTATTGTGTCATTAGCAACCTTGTGTTAAGATTGTGCATACTCGTTTAAAATGGCAACATACTTGATCACACTTGGTATGTTTTGGTTTCAGTTTGACGATTGCTGTTGTTGTTGGCCTACTTCGGTCGATGTCGACCATGGATGTACATCACAATCGCATGAATTTTCATGTTCTACAGCTTTTTGAATGGCTAAACACTCCGATTCGGGAGGAACAATCACTCCCGCAGCGTTGGCAACGATAGGTAGAACTCGGTTGTATTGCATCAGTGGCCCGCCGGTGGCGTGATCTGCGTTCAGCAGCCAAGAGCTGCATCTGCTCCTCCCCAGCTCGCAGACGACGCTTTACGTAATGCCTCCAATGTGAGCGGCCAAGAGCAAGTTCTTCCCAACTCTCCGGATCAATGCCAAGAGCTCGAGTATCTCTTTTGCAAACGTCTTTGTACGGCAAGTGAGTTCTGCCAAATGGTCGACTTCCTAATTGCAACTCACCATAGAGTAGATCTTTCGGAATACGCCCATTTTCCATTCTGTAGACATTACCAAGCCACCGCAGGCAGCGCTCTCGCAATAGGATGAACAAGCTCTGTAGACCAGCTTTGTAAGCACTTCAGCATTAGTCACTCTGTCCATCCACGATATGTTCAAGATACGACGGATACTTCGTCGACGGAAAGCATTCAGCTTTCGTTCGTGTCATCTGTTTCACGATGAATGTCATACTATATATATTTCTTGACAATGCCTTTAGTTTCCGAGCCACATTATGATTTTTGGCTGAAAAATTTTTCACCACTCCATTTTTACGACATACATTAAGTATAAATTATATAAAAAGGTCTTACTTCGAAAGAATTAAGTTAAATTTTTTAGAAGGGTATGTTTGTACAGGCCTTACTTAAACATACATGAAACCAAACGCATTTTAGAATCAATTTGAAAAGAATAAATAAACAGCTGCATGATACGAATGTTCGACACAAACCCTCCCTTGCGTTTCCAATAAATCTACTTAAATGCTTAATAAAATATAAACGATGAATGTAAGATTCACAGAATCATTGAGATTTATTTTTTTGGAATCCATGTCACGTGAAATTTTGAATTATCCGCGAAAGAAATTCTGTTTCATATCATTAGATTCCAATTTCCAAGAAATGTCAACTCGCAATGACAACTAGGTTACCTCCGCTTGACGGAGGTCTGACGAAATCATCGATTTCAGTTTCTACTTCAGACAACTGTCCAGTCAAATTTATCTATTCCATTATCGCACTGTCTTGTTTCAAATTATATGTTACCGCTTCTGTTTGGAGCAGTGAGGCAGGTTCTGATGTCTGTCGAATCTAAATAAATTGGGGAGATCGATCGGTTTCCCAGTGCGATACATCACATTAATCGTGAAATCAAATTAAAAGTATAGTTCACTGAAATCATTTTTAAAACACCGATGGAACTGTTCAGAATATCAAGGTAAACTGTAAGCTCGTGTAACGGAAGTGAGGCTAAAAATAGATTCAATTGACTATTCTTATTCGATTATATCCTTTGGTTAATGCAGATTTCGAGTTTATTATGTCAACTTTAAGCTCTCCGTTTTATGTGGAGAAATATAAAAAAACCGATGGATGAGTACCGTTTGTGTTACCGTAAACTCTGTTTATCAAATAACACCCGCTACCGCTCTTCTCCTCAGATCAGTTTTAAAATTCGATTTTCAAAAGTGAGTTATCGATCTTATTTTGCAGTGAGATTATAGTTGATTTATACATTGATCTTGACTGCTCACATCGGAGGCACTGTGTAAAGCGTCGTCTGCAAGCTGGGGAGGAGCAGATACAGCTCTTGGCTGCTGAACGCAGATCACGCCGCTAGCGTGCAACTGATGCAATACAACCGAGATCTGACTTTCGTTGCCAGCGCTGCGGGAGAGATTGTTCCTCCCGAATCGGACTGTTTAGTCATTCCAAAAGCTGCAGAACATAAACATTCACGCGTTTGTGATGTACATACATGGTCAATATCGACAACAACATTGATCTTTGATTTTCATAAATACATTTAGGGAACAGCTCAAAATATTGACTTATGGGTGAGGTTTATGTATTGTGCGGCACTCATTCCTCGCACTGAGTCACAGAGAATATTAGCAAATTACTTCATGATTCTGCGTTTGAACAACTGGTACGCTGGACGGACGCTTGTTAACATTTGCTGCAAAATTGACCTTTGCCTGCGTTTGAAAATACTGAAAAATACGTTAATTAGATGAATAATTACATAATACATGACACTGAAATACTGTAGAGTTTAATGAAAACTGATGATCTGCTGTGCTCTGCAAATTGTGACGAGGTTTGTAACAAGTTTCGAAAATTGATTCTTTTCAAAATAAACGAAAACACTCTACATATTTGAAATTAATTTTGTGCATCCATTATCTTGAAACGATTTTGTTCGGCTTGCTACACGGACATCGAAATCCTTTGATAGAGTCAATCATAATTTGCTTTACCAAAACACAAATGCATTTAGGAATCGTTTATCTACCCCTCTCGTGGTTGCACATGAATGATTTGCCTCTATTCATAACATCGAAAATGATTCTGTTCGTGATTAGTAAAAATATTATGCTGCAGATTGTGAGAAATTGCAAGAGGATTTGGACATCGTGTTCTTTTGAATGGTAGTAAAAATGTGCGATTTTACACAAAGATAAACAAGATGCATAAGTTGCTTGATCACATCGTTTACGAATTGAAAGTTTCGCAAGTAACTCTGTGAAAATTGACACTGGAGAATTGATTAGTGCAAGGTTGAGGGGCACATTTAACTAACAAAATTGTTATACGCTAGCCAACACTATAACGCATTTTTCAAAGAATATTGGCGAGATTTCTCTAGTAGTGTTATCAAGGATAATAAACATCGAGCTCCGGCCAACAACGAAGTAAGTGGTTGTAGATGTCTGGGGTCATTGTGTGCGGAAACACATTGCCTCTCTGCTAAAATCTATCACAGAGCGACGAAGTTGGTGATGGGATGTCGTCATGTTCCGTACAGTAAAACTTTGCGACGTATGAGTTGGTGACTTTACCCAAAGTAGGGTATGGCGCGATATTATTCATACATACAAAATCGTGTCTACCGAAGAACACATCTTAAGGCACTTTTTGAAGTAAAATGACGCGCAGGCATACATTAATCCTCTACATCCCAAATCCACGCGCATTTATTGCCGGCGCCATATTTTGCTGTGCGCTCTATCTTTTTATGTTGTTCCTTACTTTAAAGAGGTCGACTCTCAGTGCGTGCCAAACTTCAGAACAAAATTGAACCCTTATATGCTAAATAAAATCTTTCGTCATGTGCTTTCGCATGTTCATTCTTACCGTAATCTTTGATGTTAAAATGCATTTTTCTTCTTAAAAATAAATCCTTAAATCCTATATGAGATGTGCGAAGTTGGAGCACTTTTGGAAATGGGAGCTTATCCCAAAAGCACTCCAGCTATGACAAACTTTGAACCACTCGAAAGCTCATAAACGGGGCAAATTGCAACAACTCCCACTGGTGTTTACTCACAAGCGTATGGAGAAATTTTCCAAAGATGGTGAAACTAAATGGAAGTTCTAAAACTGCTGCAGATTTACGTCGAAATTTCATGGATATTAAACACCGACGAAAAATAAATTCTTTTGATTTTGCTGCGTGACAACACTTGTTGTTATCCTAGTTTAAAACTGGAGTTAATAAGGCGTCGTAAACTATTTTGTAAAAAACTGAAAATCTGAAATTTCATAAGCTAGAGTCCTCAGAATTACCGGCGAAACTAAATTCGATTTATGTGCAACTTTATAAACGCAAGCAACATGTATTGACTTAGTCGGTGTCATTCTCATCTTCTTATTATCATCATCATCAACATCATCATAACCACCACCATGGGCAGATCATCATCTTATCATCATCCTCATCTTCATTATCATCTTCTTCATCATCATCATCATCATCTTCTTCTTCTTCATCATCATCGTCTTCTTCATCATCATCATCTTTATCATCATCATCATCATCGTTATCTTCATCATGATCATGATCATCATCACCTTCTTCTTCTTCTTGTTCTTTTTCTTCTCCTCCTCCTCTTATTTGAATTTGAAGATCGTTAATGGCAAACGGCTTATAGATACTTCGGAAACATGCCTAGTTAAGAATTAAATGTCAATTGTAACAGGGGATATAACTGCGGTAGCCTTGCAATCAGTCACTCGGATGAGGATGAGCCAGAACTTGATCCTGGAACCTCGTACGGGGTCAACGCTATTTCTAGACATGAAAATGGCGAATTAAAATCCTTGGGCCTTTCAGCAAAGCGTATTTATGTCACCTTTATGATCTGTTTCTTGCAAGTTAGCTACGGAAAATTGTGTGATAAGTTTTGTGGAAACCAAAAGCCAGGTAGACCTGAAGCACGCGCGAGTTGTCGTAAAGAGAAAATTCTTTTGATTGATATGGGCCCAATAAGGTTGACTACTCACGTGAGTTAAAAAGCTTGAATTACGCAGCCGCTGTTTTCTCAATTTAATACAAAAATGTTTGACCACATCGGGGCTAAATCATAAGCAGTCAATGTCTGTCTCTTCGGCTAATAAACTTCACAGGCTTACCTCGATTTCATGCCGTACAACTGTGCTGAGGAAGATGAAAATCTCCAACTGAATATTAAAGATTTCTTGGCCACACTGTACTCAACGTGCTGTACTCAACGGGCTACGTTGCTCCCTTCTGCGTCATGTGTACAAAATTATTCAAGGTCCTGAATTTTCAATTCATTTCAAGGCTACATCGCAGTCTTCGTATTACTGCTGCTGGTTGAGCTGCTGATTGTTCACAGTTCTTCTCAGTCGTATAATGAACTTATCGAAATTGCTGCTTGGTCAGACGGGTGATGCTGGTATTTAAATACCTAACATTCTGTCGCGTAAGTTTTTTTAAAACTTCAAGAAAAACGATTTTGTTTTTCAAATCAAAATAATAAATCGACTCACGGGATTTGATTTCACCTAGATCAAGGTCTGCCATTTTGAAAACTTGGTGGATCTCATAAGCCAACTATTGTGAGTGAAATTAGGTAGAATTTCAGTGAATGCCTCCTGACTTCTTGTCCTTGGATTTAAACTCACAATGATTCATCATTCTCTTAAATTTTATCTCATAATTCAATCTGTTTACTCAGAATTTACATAAGATAATTTAATCAGGTAATATTATGGAGCTATTCAACGGAGAATGCTCGCCCTACAACGACAGTGCCGCATATCATGACTGGGTCATGCCTATAAAATGGTAAATGGTCATATTACAAAAGATATACTCAATGGTTAGTTAGTAACTCAAGAAGTCGACCATTGGGCAGACCGCACTGGCAGTACAATGACGTTTGCGCAAGAGATCAGACAGCTGTTGACATTGGTCATATCAGTTGGAAAGAACTTTCTCTTGATCGTGTGTAAAGTTAATGAAGAGCAAATACTGCTTTCGACTGCTGATTGTAAATCACGCCGTAAGCGCTGCGAGGCAGATTTTTCATCCCGAATCGGACTGTTTATTCATCTAAAACGCTGTGGCGTATGAAACCTACATGTGCTTTTGATGTACATTCATGGTCTACATCTACCGACGGATCCCAACACTATCGTGGATGGTGAAGAGGTTTAGGTCAAATAAATCGCGTTCCATATTACAATGTATACGACGTTGTTTGCGCGGTATTCAAGGACACTCGACGTAAACCCCCGGGTCAATGGCTTTTGAATTCATCCGAGAGATAAACCATTCCAACGTTGAACACGTTTACCTATGAATCCCACAACACAAGATAACATCAATTGGTTAAAAGCCGTTACCATGACACTGTCCTCAACTTGTCTTTATCGATTGTCACTTTTATCTGATTTGTCAATCGAGTTATTGCGGGCTTGCATATGTCATCATCAGACGTTTCTGTGCGTCCCGCTCTTTTGTTGACCCGGAGTTCTGCATATCGCCCGAAAGCTCAAGGTTAGCACACGTCGCTAAAGCAATTAACACTGCAATATTACGCGCAACGCGGTTTCGGTATCATTGTACTAAGGCAACACTTTGGTAACGTAGTTTGACCTAACAACTTGAGGTTGATTAGCTGTTGCATACGGAAAGCAAAGTCACACAAAATGAATCCTCCATCAAATCGTGGACCAAGTAT
The DNA here is from genome assembly GCA_013407085.1 of Atriophallophorus winterbourni. Classification (NCBI taxonomy): domain Eukaryota; kingdom Metazoa; phylum Platyhelminthes; class Trematoda; order Plagiorchiida; family Microphallidae; genus Atriophallophorus; species Atriophallophorus winterbourni. Next base: position 12,835 of record JACCGJ010025110.1, read on the forward strand.
CTCAACTGTTGGATACCATTTTTAAATACCACGTTCCTGTTCGAACTGTCGTCGAATCTCCTGCTCTGTACGAAAGATTCTGTCCCACGAATTTTATGACCAACGAGTGTACAGATTTTGAAGCCAAAAAATAAAACCTCGCAGTTCGAGTAATCCTGCGTTGTAACAGCCTGCAGATATTAATCACAGCGATCCCAAGATACACATGCACTCCTATGACATTTTGAATACAACTATATTTTCATCAATATTTTCAAGGTCATTACAAAAAGTAGTTGGATGAAAATTTCGGGACGCCGATTCATTGGAATGCTTCGCGCATATCTCGCGATAGCTTCAAGCTCTTTGTTTTTAATTTAAATAATCATTCCCAATTGTTTAATGAAATATTCCCATGTACACTAACCATCAATCAAATAACGAGTTAATTAAATGCATTTGGAACTAAGTGAAATCCTGAAAATAAAGTTTGCAATGAATCGGTTAGAGCTTCTGAACTAAGAAACTTCGTCAGACCAAGGGTATCGGTACGAACAGTGTTCAGGTTTAAATGACCAATCCTGAGTTCTCTAAGATAGAGAGGCGAGATCAAGACAATTGATTACACCCCCAAAATGCTATGTTAATCCCTAAATTGGTTATTTTGTGCGCAGGTGCGAACAGCGACCGCCGACCCACTGCTTACGTAATCCATGTGCACATTAGGTGTTTTGCATGTTAAGTCTAATCCACTACAGAACCGAACTCCAGATTGTTGAGATATCCGCCCCATCCACCTTTTTCACCGCATTCGCGCCAGACTTTGTTATTTCAACTGCCTTAGCGCGAAGTCTTTCCCTATGAGATTTCACATCTCGTCTGATCACTTCCACGTTATCATGATCTACGGTGTGTCGAGCTAGGACAGAATCCCGAATCAGTGATTGATATTAACTGGGATAGTGAGGTTGCTTTCCCACTCGTTTCCTGTGTTCATTTACCCTAGTGCAAAGTTCTCGAGACATTTGCCCAATGTTAACACCCGCGCAATCCTTGCATTTGATTTTGCAGATGTAGTTGGTCGCACAACCGAAAGGAGTCTTTTCTTTGAGATGCATTAATACGGAGCGGAGCGTTCTACCTCTCTTATATGTCACTCTAATACCTGCGTTATTCAAGATTTGACTTTTGACATACGTTACCAATAAACTTACTCTAACCGATTCATTGCAAACTTTCTTTTCATGATTATGGACTCCCGATCGGTCTCGAATATTTTCAAATACCTTAGTGAAATCCTCTTTATCAAAGCACATTCATCTCGACTGGTTTCATATCTTGTCTTGAAGGATTGAATGTCACATTATCTCGCCAAACCGATATGCAGAGCATTAGACAGAAACAGGTGTGTAGACAAAATATGTTTTTCTTATCGCGAACACGACTCTAGAAGACACGCATGAATAAAATTGAATAATATATTCATCAATATGGATGAAAAGGTTTAAGGACTGTCGGATTCAAGGATTTTTGGTTAAAAAGTCAATAATTTACAACACCATAAGATTTCGATATGAATGAAAATGTTAAAAATGTAATAGTATAAAAGGAATGGAGAATAGAATAATCGTGTTGGCCAAACTTAACTTGTTTTGCTGCAATGTTCACTTAGATTTACCGAGAAACGAAAAAAAGAATGCAGGTCAATAGTAAACTTAATGTTGTAGCAACTCCATGGTTTGATGCGTGCAAAATTTATTAGAGATTTTACTGGTAAATTATCACCAAAATAGGCATAATATACTACTGCGTACTGTTTACAATTGAAAAGTGATTTGAATGATCTGCTTTGATGGTTGGTGTGAAAAAGGTATCATTCCACTCCCAACGATACAAGGTGCTGTAAATTGGTAAGCCATTGCAATACACGTATCACTTTGGGTGGACAATTTTGAGCTGAACGAAGACGGAAAGTTACCTTGGAATCTGACAATGCGGCAGTGTATAGAACACCATGCATTTAGGTCATGTAAGATTGTACTTCCAGGCTTGTGTGTAAAGTGTAACAGATTTTCCGAGCCTTATCAACCAGAACATTTTCTACAATATTAAATCCAACTTTGGAAAATACTTTGCGATCTTGTAATTCATGACTCACAACGAATATTCTACTGCTTGATAGAATATACCATCATGCAACCAAAGTCGTAATTGGTTTCTGGAATGTAACGTTTAAGCAACGAATGAAACGTTTGAGACTCCCCACCTCGCTTCAAAGAACCATTCGAAGTGATGTGATGCTAACATACAAAATATTTCATACTCCAACTCTTCAAATAAAACGTTTAACCAAATAACGTGAGCCGCAGCCACTCCCCAGCTCCGTATTAGCTGTTGCCGATCATTTAATTCTGTACGTGCCACTTTCCTTAAGACTATTTTCCCTGAAACTATTGTTACCGTTTCTAGCGTCGAGACATTGATTTGAAATTTGGACACATATTTGTTGCATAACGATTTGACAACATCTGTGTCTTAACTCACTGTGAGATTTCAAATTGACTACACATGACACTAGATGATTATGAACGAATATTTCAGGGTACGTTATGGTGCCTTTTGTCACCGTAAATTGTTTAATCTTTACTCGCAATATTATGCCAAGAAACATGAGAAATTAGCTATTCTCTTCCATTCTGAAGAATTTCGACAACAGCTGAGGCGATAGTGGTCAAATCTTTCGACCGAACTTGTCTGTCCACATGCGATTAGTTCGTGATCTCACATTGCCTTGACAAACATCGATGTCGACCGAACCAGCTCAAGAAATAACACGTGACATTCAGTTTCGTTTTTGTTTACGGTTTGATGTTGATCAAATGCATTTTTCTCTTTTTCTTATACATGTATTATCGAGTTTGATGTAAAAGTTTCCTATTCACAAAGACGGGAAATTGGACTCATAGTCTCAGGCTGTGCCTTGGTCATAGAAAAAATATTCTGTTATAAATGGAAAGAATAATGATGATACCCCAAGAGATTTGAATATATTTGAGATCGATCTAGAATTCATAGCCACCAATTGAAAGTTAAAATGAGCTACAATCGATTATTCCGTCAGTTCACGTGATTCAGAGATTTTCACTTGAACGCAACGGTTTATTGACAGTTAATCTCTAGACATTTAACCACCAGGCATTTGATCCCCAGACATTTAACCCCCAAGTCACTTCATCCCCAGTCACTTAATCTTCAGTCAGTCAGTTTGATAACTTCTGAAGAATGCGCATATCTCAGCATACTTATTCTTTTTTGATATGAACCCCAGCACTTGCATGAATAACTGAGACCGTCATCCTTTCGCAAACCGTTAAGAAATGTCCACATGTTGACAAGAAAAGAATGACTGCAATGCATCATTCAACGGCACAATCATGCGGCGTAAATCATCCTCTGCCTCATTATCTGCTTTCATTCCTAGTTCACTTATTGTTCGTTGTATGTAATGACATCTCGAGCAATTCAGCGATACTCAACTACGGAAAGATTGACGTTCTTAAAATCCAAAGTTATCAAACTGGGGATTAAGTGGCTGAAGATAAAGTGACTGCAGATGAACTTGGGGTTAAATGTCTGGGGATCAAATGTCTGGTGATTAAGTGTCTAGGGATTAAGTGAAGGCGATTAATTGTTTGACGATTAGGTGACCGTACACCGAACGTAACACCTTTGCAATATAGAACCTCGATTGTAACGTACATTGAATTCGAGTAAACACATCATCATCATTATCATCATGTACAACATTACACCGGTAACAATTACCGAGTGTTTAACAGCCATACAGCCATGGCACGTAAAAAATATTGAAAAAGAAGGGGAATTATGGGACGTAAAAGTCTATCGAACGCGTAGAGAATCAAGCACAACCACAATGGGATATGGTGCCATCAACTCGAATCAAAATTACCAAGTAAAGGTGACTTTTTAAATCTCAGTTTGATTAGCTTCGCAGTGGAAACGTATATTGCAATACAGATTTAGACTTTAGTAGTCAGTTGCATGTAGTCGAACCCATGCACATTCGCTTAATCTAGGTACATCTTCACTCGAGCGTTCAACTTCGCCCGGATAACTCTGACTTTATTTAAATCTGTCGGTTAAATCTTATGTTTGTCTAGCCCTAGCAACCACAGTGTATAACACTTGTTTCACTGAAGAAGGCAGAGCCAAGTGTCGAATAGGTTTTACAAAGCGAAGGTTTCAGCGAATATCACAGCAAGCTGTATCAATCTGCCGTATCAAAGAGTTTCCAAAAGCTGCGCAAATGATAATCCCGCTATTGATTCAAAGCTCACAGAAATTGCTTGCTTTACTAGTATCTCTTGATATGATTATAAAGCATGAAATGGGTGGTGATATGTAGCTTTAGGCGACTAGGATGTAGATTCAATACTGGAAAGTAATTTAAATTGTAATCTGCTGGTACTCAACGATTATAAACGGATTCTGTACGTTGATGACTGCATTCTTACTAGAAAACAAAAATCAATAATTTCACTTGCCGGACAGAACGAATAATCGATACCACAAACGAGCGGTCAACGTTGATTCAGGCATCAAGGATAAGACTCATAAGCTCTTTTTACCGTCATTTAATACCCCAGAATCCTTCTCAAAGTGTATATCTTAAAACCTCACGAACCCAGCGGAATTCAGTGAACTATCGCAAATCGTAATGATATAGTGAGCTTGTGATTAACGAATATAGCTTGAGGTGAGGCCAAAACACAACCGCATCGATTTACACCGTAGCTTATATTGATTTCGCAGACACCCACATACAAACGACGACCTTGCAGCGATAAAAAGCAGAATGCGGTTCGTACGGTCTGAGAACACCAAACCAATCAATAATGAATGCAGGTTCAAAGTCATTCGGAACGACCGACAATTTGTCGGAATTAAAAATCCCGATGATTGATTGACCTTGAATGGATTCCGAAAGATTCGATAATTTTTATTGTTTTTAATGGCAGTAAATCTGTATTCTTCTTCTGGTAATCAAAGAATCAGACGTTTATCCGAATCGAGAATTCGGTCTATCCGTAAATATAAAAGAAACTAATAAATCACAGCTAGGTTGATTTCGCGTCGATAGAATATTAACCTGAAAAATAAATAATGACAGAAACGGAGTGATGTTGGATGGTTATTTTCAATTATTATATCATAATATTGAAAGGAAATATCGTAACTCAATCTCGAAAATGGGAATCAAAGAATAGCTATAACGAAAAATTTTCAAAATCGAAATGACATTGTGCCCTGTTATTGAAGAATAAATTATACAGATGAATGACTCGTTGAAACATCGTCAAATGAAAATAAAACACTGCGGACATACTTCGGTAGATTTTAGGCTATGTCCGACGTCCATTTTTACTTGACAAATACCGAATAATCAGAAATTCGGAGTGGAGCTTAGTGTATCGGACGGGGCTTGGCAATACAATCTTATCCCCGATATCAAGTATAAAGAATTGGAAGAATGCAACAAGACGATGTGTACAATTTCTCAGCAATCAAATTAATTTACCCATGCAAAATGAATGAAAAATGACGTTGAAATCTTGTTTGCGAAGATTTGAAGGCAGGTTTCGAATGTCAAGTGGCGTCCTTAAATCCAAAACCTTTTGCTAGGTAAGAAATCCTGAATTTTTGTGTTCTCAAATAGAGGACTCCCTGTGGAGCTGAATGATTTGCAGACAATAATGACCTCATGCAACGGGAAAGTTTCGGCAGAAGTCTCGAACCACAGTATTATTTTGAATAAAATCCACCGAGACAAGAATAAGTCTTGCAATAACCGAAATACCTTTTAAATAATCGAAAAAGTCCGCTTCAAGAGGACGAGAACGTGAGGAAAAAAGGAGTGTGAAACGAAAGGTTTAACTACATCCGGTGGGATTGATGGGAGATAAGTTGAATAGCAAAGAATTAAAGTCAGCGAACTTTTGAGAGCTGAGCAGTCACTGGGTTAGTTCAGTTGAGGCTGTAGGACATTGTAATGGCAAGTCACTTAAACTATACTAAAACGAATATTAAATTAAACAGGAGGAATTGTTTGATGCAACCAACCAAGCTGGAAAAAGGTTACCTCAAAGAGAATTACACAAACCAACCCAAAGCAGACGTTCTAAATCTACTAATAGTACGTGAAATACAAATCAATTTTCGTGCAAAAACAATCTGACCGTTGTAGTTTCCCAGGTGAACACATAATCCTTATAATTAGCCAAGCAGGTGCAAGATGGTAAAAGTGTCTACCTTCAGACAACCTCGATTTCATACGGTTCTGTGGTAAAGAAACGTGACTGGTGACTTCCAGTCAGATCGTCATACTTTAATCCAATCAGATTAAATCATCAGGAGATTATGCCATGAAACTCACAGCAAAGAACGACCGAGGCATGAACATAGGCTTTATGAAAACAGGTGCCAATGTAAGTGCGGGGGATGAGCAACACATTACTTTGGTCATCCATAAGCGCCTTGAGTGCTTGAGCAAGAATCACTTTGTGATTCTGTGTCTGAACATCATGGTTCGTTGTACGAACCATATGTAACAGAGGCATACAAGTATAACTTTGTTTACCGCTTTTACACTGTTACAAGGCTCACTGAACCTAATCTTACTGTCTCCACGTGATGACGGCAAACAGACAGAAACCGGTAGTGGTGTGTAAGTGCTAGGGATGTGAGCAACGCATTACTTTGGTCATCGATAAGCTTCTTGAGTGCTTGACCAAGAATCACTTTGTGATTCTGTGTTTGAACATCATGGTTTGTTGTACGAACCCTATGCACCAGTGGCATTCAAGTATAACCTTGTTTACCACTTATCCACTATTTCAAGGCTCACTGAACCTAATCTTAGTCTCCACCTGATGACGGCAAATAGCCAGAAACCGGTAGTGATGTGTAAGTGCGGGGGATGTGAGCAACACATTACTTAGGTGTCAGTAAATTGGAAACATTTAAAACGAAGCACAAGAAACAGTAGCCAAACTAGAGTTGAAATCCGCAGCTACAAAAAATGACGATTTCCAACAAGAACTTGGAGGTGATTGCACGAAGAGCATAACCAGTTATGGTATCAAGTGGTTGAGATTCGATGGACGAAAAAGGACCGCAGTCTAGGCGCATTATACCACGACTAGTCCCAAGGTTTCAATGTAGCGTTCCTAGCGGTCGGTTTGCTGGAAGGAAACGATGGGCTATCGCGTAAGCGATTCGATTGCTTTTCCACTGTACACCGTCGGTTAGTACATTATTTCGGTAATTGAAACGATGAGTATATCACATGCGGTTGTAATAGTAAGTAATTATACGACCGAACGAAATTCTCAAAAAATGTTAACCAAAAGATTATCAGAAGGGGCTATGTTATGATGGATGTGTCGCCGATGTTGCAGCAGAGACTGTCGTTGCATTCTATCGATCTATGCGTTGTTCTAGCCCAACAGCCAGGAAATCAGAACAAGACCAAAATGGGACGTTGATCGGGAGTCCAAGCGTCCAGTGTGTGCGTTTGGACCGTGGACATGGTCGGTATTTATATGGTAACCACAGAGCGAACGTGTGAGGATACATTCTAATCATACTGCATAGTGGGAACGACGGCTGTTGGTTGTCATGGTTGAGTCAGACAATTTGAATGAACATGGGGTTTGTTGCCGAGGTATAGCATGACTCACCCAACAACAATTTTTCCTCCGTTGCGAACTCGTTAGGAGGGTGCCCTCCTAACAGACTATAAACTTAATTCGCCAGTGAGTATTCACCTGTGTAGTAGGTTTTCAAAAGCAGATGTGATTTACGGTAAAACCGACTAGTCTTATACAACTTAAAGTTAGCGACATTTTATCTAAATAAGCAGGTAATTAGTTAGACTGAGTTAGGGACAATTAGTAGTAAATAATGATTTACAAATCGTATAATTGAACAAAATCTCGGTAAAATAGTCGGGGTTCGTTTCCTCGACTTGACTGTATACCGGGCTGTGTACACAGCAGCGGATGCGACAACGTCAATTGAATAGGTTATTTGCCGTCTCCAATACCATTCAATTCGTCAATGTTTTGCCATAGGGTAAGCAAGCAGTTCAAAAGGAAGTTAGCAACAAGAATTTCACCTCTACTTGCATTATGCAAAGAAATTTGAGTGCAATCGGTTAGAGCAGTTTTTGGGTAACGTTTCACTTCCGATACAGAAGCTTCGTCAGACCAAGGGTGATAGTCAGGACAGGGAGCATGATTAAGTAGTAGTCAACCCCCCACCACTGATTTGACCTTACCGCTAAACAGCCTATATTACGCCTACAGTGTGTCACTTCTCGTGGGAATTACCAAGATCACTGGTCTACCTCTACTTGATTCAAGATAGGAAGACGAATATGACAATGAGTGCGTGTTTCATGAAATCCAGTCCATCCCGATCACAAATCAGAGCGAAATAGGCGGTATTCTATCGTCATTGGTGTTTGAGTTCTTCTGAAAACGCCCGGATAATCCGCATAATTGAAAGCCTAAGTTGCACAGTGCATGCTGCTTTAGAAGCAATTAAACCAACTTGACTTTACTTTACTACAGTGAACTGATGCAAGCCAATCAAACGCCTCTAATTCCAAGAAATTCTAACGAAAAATCGTTTCCCAAAAGAGGAAGCTCCCCTTCAACCCAGAATGCGAGCAAAATCGAGGAAAAACACAATGCAAATCACTATTGTTTCAAGGGGACCAGAGAATAGTGGTTTTTAAATATCCCGGCAGATGAAAATCGATAGACCATTGCCAAATCGATGAAAACAACTTATTATCGATCAAACGCTCAAATTGAGCAGGGGGTGATGATCGTGATAATCGACGTTATCGTAATAACGAAGAACGGAAGTGAAGAACAAACGAAAGAAACACACACACATCGGGGAGATGTATCACAGAATAACAAAACAAAAAAGATTAAATTCGTGTGAAAAATATGAAAATGTGGCGCGAAATAAATCACGGTTCGAGGATATAAGAGATAGAAGAGGATGGATCAAATGAGGAAAACAAATGACAAAGAAACACGATGTGATGTGCGGCTATGGGGCTCTCGGAAATGATCGTGGGTGGTGGTCTGGACCGGGTCTAGAGCGTTTTGTCCACTTTTTCGGCGAATATCGCGGATTGGTTGGGGCGTCAATGAAGGAACGCAACTCGTAGGTGGCCACGCGGGGGTCGAATTCAAATTTGTCTCGAGCAAAAATCAATCGCAAGTCGGTGTGCAAATAAAGGCGACCGGACCGTGTGGTGTGAAAGCTGAAAATCGAATTTTCCGTGAAGAGGTTTAAAAAAAGCGCCAAAAACGAATACGTGGCAAAATGCGCGAAACCGGTCACGTGATGAGGCATTTGAAAAAGATTTATTTAAACAATCTTACTCCAACTTGATCAAAACCCGAAGGTCGCATGGGATGTTCGAATTAGATTACTACTAGATTACAGGTTCGCCTTTCTATTCCAATGATTAGAACAGCTGTCCGTGAGCGAAATACCCTATAGGCAAGATATCACTTATCAGTATACAAAATGACAAACTAAAACGGAATCCCGGTAGATTAGCAAACATGCTCGGCTCCAGTAAGAGAGTTTAAAGTATTTGTTGCCGATCGGGGATCCGGGAGTCATGAAAAACAATTGCAATAATCGTTTTGGGTAACGCCTCGCTTTTGACACAGATTTCTCAGACCAAGGGTGTCGGCATGAACAGGATTCAGATTTAAGTTATATTTATCTGACCAATCATAAGTTACCTCAGATAGACAGGCGAAACTCTAGATCGATGGATACTCCCCTCGGCATGCTATGTAATCCCTTAATTGTGCAAGAGTGATCAAAGTCCTGCTAGCCTTATCCGGCGGATACTATGGTGAGTTGCAATAGGATAGTCGACATTGGGAAGACTGAGCACTTGCGTACAAGATGTTTGCAAAAAAGAGATCAGATATGAAGTTTGATGACCCGGCTAGTTGAAAAGAACTTGCTCTTGACCGCTCACATTGGAGGCATTGTGTAAAGCGTCGTCTGCAAGCTGGGGAGGAGCAGATACAGCTCTTGGCTGCTGAACGCATATCACGCCGTCGGTGTGCAACTGACGCCCTACGACAGAGTTCTGACTATCGTTGCAAGCGCTGCGGGAGAGACTGTTCCTCCCGAATCGGAGTGTTTAATCATTCAAAAAGCTGTAGAACATGAAATTCATGCGATTGTGATGTAAATCCATGGTCGACATCGACCGAAGGAGGCCAACAACAACTAAGAGTCAGGCACGTTAATGTTTATCAGCCGCCAGGTTGTGGATATACGCGCCTCATCCATCTTGACCGCATTTCCACCAGCCTGTTTTATTTCAATCGTCTCGACGTAGAGTTATAAGGTTTTCCCCTTCGTCTTATAACTTCTACGTCAACAAGTTCGACGCGATGACCTGTGTCCAGCTAGTGCTGAATCTTTGATCAGTGATTGATATTCACTGGAATTGCGTGGTTGCTTCCCGATGAACGTTTTGTGTTCGTTTATCCTGGTACAAAATTCTCGAAGTTGTTTGCCAATATAAACCCTTGCATTTGATTCTGTAACCAATTCTTTGCGTAATCTGAAGATGCTCAATCCTTGAGATTCATTAATAATGAGCAGAACATTTTGCCTCTTGTATACCTGTGCTATCCCAGATTATGCTTATTCCTTCGGTGTCTCTGACATAAGCTACGGAAACCGTTACTCGCTAAAGTGTTTTCGCTTTCGGTGACGAGGATTTTACTTGTTTCAATTGGCGGTTAATTTTAGTCTTAGGATCGAAAATCGACGACTACTTTCTTAGCGAGATCGCCGTTTATCAGAGGTTCGCTGTAGAGTATTTAATCTTGTAAAACTGATGCCCTTCAAGAAAACTGTTTTAACAGATTCCTTGCAAACTTTCTTTTCATTGTCGGAATCCTATTTAGGGCTTTTTAAGGAATGTAATTTTATGGTCTGCGTCAATGTTTGGTATGGTATGAAAGCACAAGCCTGATCCAGGCAAAGTGCCGCACAGTCAGAGACTGCACGTGGGCTAAGATACTGTCAGGTTGCCTAGGCCTAGACAGATATGAGGGGGAGGAATAGAAATGGTGTGCTAACATTAGCTAATTCAAAGCCAGGAATTATATGAACAAATAAAGCGCAAGGTTTTCAATCATTACGAAGGCTACCAAGTCAGTCTACAATTAGATAAAATCATGATGATTGATGAGCACGCTAAATTATATTTATACATTGAACCTGACGGCAAAAGTGTCTCGCATACAACACGTCGACAACCTACGGTTTAGCTTGAACGAATGTGCAGTCGTGCAGCATTTCTGTGCTGTGCGGCTAACATCGTGTTAAATTGATTGGCCAACTGTAGTGAGCTGCATGCTGAAACACGCTGGAGTCTTACTACCATTTCTATTTCTTTTTCTTCCTCATATCTGTCTAGGCCTGGGCAACCTGACAGTATCTTAGCCCACGTGCGGTCTCTGACTCTGCGGCACTTTGCCTAGATCAGGCTTGTGCTTTCCTACCTACCTAGGGTTTAGCTTTGACACTCGTTTTAGCTATCCCCATCCAGTCTGAAACAGCCTAACATTAGTTAAACTAGGAAAGTTAAAAAATGCAAGCAACCGCTGGTCTTCCAAGACCACACTACGTGACAACAAAATTACCGCGGTAGAGAAAAACCAAACTCGTTTGTCAAGACCTACCGCAAATGCACCAAATAACGCAAAAAAGCCTGCCGTTCGATTCGGGCGCTTGATGAATTTATCACGTGATTGGAAGCGGACGAACACATCGAAGACAGGGAGCAACAGGAGCAGGACGAGAGCGAAGGCGAACCCATCCCGTGAGGAGTGCCGGTCTTTGCCAAGCCCCAGAAGATGTCCGGATGATTGTCGACCGGGTCACGGGCTAGTTCATTTAAAGAGGTTGTGGAGCCCGCGTAAAAACTGGTGCAACGCGTGGGAGCCTCCGCAGGGGGGGCAGTGGGTGGGACGGGCATGTAAACTGTGCGCTGACGAAGGAACGTTTGCGAACTCGGAGGCATGTCGTCGAAATCGTAACCGATCACAAACATTTTCACGACAAATTTGTTTGGATTGAACAAGGTGAGCTAGCGGTAATGTAATATTAAGATTAGATTTTCCAAAGGATAGGATTTTGTGTGAAAATCAGACAAACGGGACGATGGTGCATCTCGAAAATGTTCACAGCATCAGCACCGAAAGTGACAGACGACTGGTATGATATTTGCGGACATAGATTCGAACAGAAAAGCTAATTCTTGTTGAAATTTATGCTACAGTGGACAAAAATTCTAATCACTCACACAATTCAGGAAAGTTAGACTCGATAACCCCTGTTTATTAGTGTTCGTACAAAGAATAGAATCAACTGCTCAAGAATAGGTCAACTGCTCAAGGCGCTATTAAACAGTGGCTTGAAAGATCAACTTTGTTTACCACTTTTACACTGTTAAAAGGCTTATTGGACATAATCTTACTGTCTCCACCTGATGACGGCAAACAGTCGGAAACCGGTTGTGGAGTGTAAGTGAAGAGGATGTGAGCAACACATTACATTAGGAAAGTTTAATGATGCATGAGACTGCAAGTGGAAAACACAGATGATGATTTTTCCCTAATCGCTTGAATCAGAACCAGATAGACATATTACCCCAGTGTATTTGTACTGAGCCATCTTAGGATCCCGTGGCCTTCTCCTCCACCTAGTTAAGACTGTTGTGTCCTGCTTGTAGAATAGTTGGGCGTCCGATACACGCAACTCATGATGATTACGGCTCATAATTCAAACAGAGGACCATGCTAAAACCGAAACATCCCAGTCCGTTTTCCTGTTCTTTTTTCTTCCTCATATCTGTCTAGGCCTGGACACATGACAGTATCTTGCCCAACATGCAGTCTCTGACTGTAGGCTGAAGTCACTGCTTCAAAACTCCTAACGTATGGGTCGCAAATAAGATGCCACCAGCAAACAGATACAATCTTTTAAAAGCAACGACGTTTGAAAACCGCCAGCTACGGAATATCTTTCGTTTGGCTCGGCCAATATTCATTTCAGCACATTAGCAGTACTTTTACCGAACGGCTAAGCGTACTGCTCGCCAGGTTTGAAGGCACTTCAGGTAAGCAAATTCAATGTTGCGCGTTCGGTCAGTTTCAGTCACGTTCGAATAAGCAAAGTTATAAGTAACAACAAGCTTTTCAGTGCCGTTAGTAAACCTATTAATGGAAAAATGTTCGTCATATTTAAGTGTATCAAATTCCATGGAGTTCGGGTAAAACAACACTCGATGTTTCTAAGCTAAAGCCATTAAAAGAACACCAACCTGATGAGACCGGCATTCTGCCTCGTCAAATTCTTAGATGGCGGTGAACTGACGATCATTGTATTGAGAAACATCTTCGCGTAGGAACGGCGTTCCACCCAATTGCGGTCGGTTCATGTTAAGTGCTAATTAGCCAGATATAAAGTCGAACAAGCGATTGCTTATCGATCGCCAAGTCAAGTAACTAGGGGCAAAGCTCTATGACCCTTGAACTATCAGCCGATATCAGTTCCAAATGAGTATACAAAACACCGTGGAAGAATCACAAAGGCAGCACTGTTTTGGAAAGATTTTTAAGCGCAGTTCGAACGAGGATACCCGCCTGAATGGTGTTCAAAGGCACCGAATCCGTGGCAGGGATCGCGATCCTAAGTTGAAATTCGGAGAAAAGAACTATGAAATCCCAACACCATCTGTTATTGCAATTCCAAACAACTTCCACAGAAAGGGTGCATCGCGCATAAGGACAGACTGTGAAGTGATGCAGAATTCAACCAGAAACAAATTCACAAAGAATCACCTGCACAGATCCTTTCAACGGGATATGATAGCCTTTGCCGTTGCGTAAATGACTCAAATCTGCGTAGCCCAAATAAGGCGAGGGTTGGTTGTCCTCGGATAAATCGAAAAAGAAGGTCCTGAGAGGAAGGCGCTCATGTGATGGAAAAAATGAGCCACTCGCACCAAGTTCAAGCGTGAAGCCATCCACTTGACCGGCGGGGTGTATGCGTCCATTCAGCATGCTTTCCTTCAAATGGAGGAACAATGATTGGCATAAGAAAGACCCAAGGGAACGACATCAAGCGTGATTCGAAATTAAAATAATTAATGATTGCTGTAGGCTAATCGATAAATCAGAAAACGAGAAATTATGATTAGAGATTCAAGTAGACGTGTGATGAGTGCCTGGCTCGGGGACATTCAACCAAGCAAATAAGTACATTCGATCCAGAAAAATATCATTCTTGACCCCATACAATCAAAATGAGGTTAATCTGATTGAGCAAGGTCACAACAGACAGATCTCTATGGTAATGGGGTACGACAGCCATCCCAAAGGGCTTATATTACGATGGTATGAAAGCACAAGCCTGATCCAGGCAAAGTGCCGCACAGTCAGAGACTGCACGTGGGCTAAGATACTGTCAGGTTGCCCAGGCCTAGGCAGATATGAGGAGGGAAATAGAACAGGAAATGGTAGTGAGACTACAGCGTGTTTCAGCATGCAGCTCATTACCAGTGGCCAATCACAGCACAGAAATGCTGCACGATTGCACATCCGTGTCCAGTTTAGATTACGATAAAAGACAGTTGAGTTGAATCTGAACTCAATTGAGTAGAACATTTTCAGTGAAAAAATCTCAACCATTTTGTTCGTCAAAGGATAGTTGTACAGTCGGTGGATGTAAATGCTTTTTCACCCCACAGATCGTCAGTTGTTAGGTTCATGGCAAATGTATAAAAATTAACAATTCAAGGTAATATGGTTGAAAACCACTTGAGCCTAGCAACGATGCCTGTAGGGGATGCTTTAATAGGTAATTTTCTAACAGAGATTTCAATGAATCAGAAATAAATAATAAAAAAATCCGATAAGTTAGGAGGCGGTGAAGTAATTCACAAAACTGTAAGACCTTATCAACACCAGACAAAACTTTCGGACGGCGTTAAAAGGTTGCAAACAAAATACGTCAGTCTGGAGAGGCAACGTTCACGTTAATCAAACGAAACACGTTCTCAAGGGCAGCACACTATAAATCGCGCCGCAAACAAAAGTCTGGAATGTCGTTTGTAGAATGTCCGTCATGACGAGAGACACACGCGGAGAGAGAGTGAAATGAATACTTGCCCTCTTGTAACACAGACATCGACCAACCTGGTTGAGAAAACAAACACGACAGGCTGATCATGGGATTGTTTTTGCTGTCGAGCTAACGAGAGAAGATTATATTTCCAGGCGCAACGATTGGAGTGTGGAACATGATTTTGATAGCACAGCTAAGTCGTTCTGTTTACATAGATAAAGTGATTTCGTTGTGGTTTATTATTGGTTGGTTGGTTGGTTAAACTTGGCAATTTCGTAAGGAAACGCAAACGATACAAGCAAGTTAAGCGAAGTAGGCAAGGATGATGTTGCTTCGTGCCAACACGCAAGAATTTTCTGGGGAGTGTTGAAAGCATGAGATCTTCAAAAACGGACGCGTTGAGCATTAAACACTAAAACATAACATGAATTTTTGTGCTTGTCCATCTCACGTGTCGTGAGAGGCTCATTGATCGATTCGGAACGGAATGAACGTATAAGGTTGAAAACAAACATCTTGGTATGCTATATACCTTTGTGTGGTAACACAAAGAAGCAAAGGGCAAACCGAGCGATCAGGTTTGCATTTGAAGCGTTCATTACAACATATTGAAGCGGTATGATCTAGAAAGCTACCGTTTCTGTGTCTATTTTATCGGGTTACGCGACGTTTCCTTGGGTATCTCAATCAGTGTAATTCTAAATTTTAATGGTCCAAAAAGCAAATACATTACAGTACCATAGCTTAAAATATAGCAAATGCATAAAAACAACACAAATGTTTTATCAATATGGAAAGTCAGCTTGTGTATTCAGGTGCGAGGTTGGATTTGGTCAGCATATACTTGTCAAGTTCAGCCTTGAACATGTTCAGGCTTGATGCACAAATGATATGTGGGGGCAGAGAGTTCCATATAAAACAATCTCGGACAGCAAATAACTTTCGACAATTTGATCTAGAGCGTGGAATAATTAACTTGTAGTCCTGCAATCTGCTACCATGTGTTTCTTGCCGATGAAACAGGTGTTCAAGTGGGCGATCCACTGTATGCAGAATGTGGAACATCGGGATCAAGTCACTCCTGAGACGACGGTACGAAAAGTCAAACAAGTTCAGCGTTACAATCCTCTCCTCGTATGGCCTGTTGAATAGTCCGGTCACCAGTTTTGTAGCGCGGTGGTATGCGCGTTGCAACAAGGTCATGTCCTTTTGTAACCGTGGGGACCATGCTGGAACAGTCGACCATACGCTGAAAATGTATTCCTCGACATCTTAGCCTCTAATGATTATTCGTCCAAATCACTATCAACTAACAGTCAGGTTTAGAAGAAAAGTGCCGCTTAATACCGATGACGATGAACATACCACGATAGAAGTGCAGAGACAAACACTCAATGACTTAGCTCGGTCATTCTATTTCAGGAGTACATGTGCCAATGTGCGAAACGCTTTCCCGATATTCTGGGGAAATCTTTCGGAAATCAATGTGCAGTGCATTATCCTTTGATCCCCTCTTATCATTTTTTTACTCGGTTAAAAGACATGTGGAAAACTGTTTCCAACATCATATCTCTCGGTTACACTGCGCCATTCTCAGAGATGCAAATCAATTATTACAACATGGAGTCGAAGCAATTATTGACCATATGGATTAATTGCTATTGCTTAAATGAGAATGAATGAGTATCGAATATTTGCTAAGTATTCGGTGAACATTTATCCAACTGACGAACAAGGTTACAACAAATAATGGAATAAAGTAGTAGTAGTAGTAGTGTTTTTTTCTTATCACAAACGAGGGAAGCTATTTGAAAATATCATTGAAACAGCTTTAATTTTCACTAATCCGTAGTAGCATGTTTCCATCACACAACCCCCTACGAGATGCATTCAAATACGGATTTTTGTTTATCGAGATGGGTTCAACCCCAGCTACATATGTTCGAGCACACGTGATCGAACAGGTTAGTCGTGCGAACCTTATCCAACAGCGGTTTACAAGAGCAGCTTGTTTACCATTCTCCTGCTGTTTCCCGAACTTACTGTCCCTACCTGATGAGTGCAAACAGCGCAAAACCGGTCGTGGAGTGTGATGAAAATGCATGCAAATACAGCTGACTAACATTCGTCAAGGTACGTATTGTGGTTAGCCTGCTTCGGTCGATGTCAAACATAGATGTGCATCAAAATGGCGTGACCGTTTGATGCTGCACAGTGTTTTAAATGACTAAAAATTTCGATTCCGGAGAAACAATCTCTCCCATAAGCTCACAGCGATACGATGCACTCAGCTGATCTGTGGCAATTGCATAAGGACAGCGTGATTTATAATCGACAGTAGAGAGCACCATCTGCGCTTGCAGATGACGATTTTTACAGTGCATCTAAGGTGAGCGGTAAAGAGCAAGTTCTTTCCAACTCGTGGGGTTAAGAGGTTTGATATTTCTTTTACAATCGCCTTTGCACAATAATGGTCGACATTCTGAATTCAACTCACCATGGAATAGATCATTTCAGGGCCTGTATTGAATCCGTATACTTACTAAGACGAGGCACTAGCGACTATTTTCCTAAAGTATGCACGCATCGATTTTCCGCTGAAAATCGATACTTTATAGGTTTGATTTTTCAGTTCACATGAACCCAACAAAACTGAATTATCAAAGCCACTAGGCGGAAATCGGTAGGGCGTTTCTCAATCTTGTAATTAGCCGTCGTCACTGCCATAGCAAAGAGATCTGTGACACAAGGCCTGATTTTTATGGTTGATTGATTCTGCATTACAGTTTACACGATGCCTTAGGAAGCGAACAGTAATGGAGGTAACAGAGCGAGACTAAGCTCTGTACGGTTGTCTTGCAAAAAAACCAATAAATTGGCCAATTGCATAGGACCGATATGACAACCAAACCAATCTGCGAAGCGAAAACATAGGTGTGCAAAAACATTCTCAAACCAATAATTGTACACGGGTCTGAAAAACGTAATACTACGCGCCGTCTGTGTGCGAAATAGTTAAGAGTATCATCTGCTCAAGGACCCAAAATCACGTGACCATTTGCTCGTATTGAGTGATGATAAACTGATCAGACGGATTAGTTAGGACCACACCGACTCAAACAGGATACAACAGGCACACATATCTCCTTTCACAAAGCGAGAGACAACGTTCATGCTTAGACGGTGAATGTGCAGGCGCGCTCATAAATTAAATGTTTCTCAAAATCCCGAGCTGAACTGTCCCCACCCATCCTCGAGCGGCTTATGAAACGCACAAAGAACTTTGACCACCAAAATCCATTGGAGGGTCTGGCACCCAACTGTACGTGCAAAAGCAGCACATCGTTTCTAAAATGATATTTTCAGTACGAAATATACATGATTTACAAGGGGAAGAAGATTCGTCAGTCAAGCTACCAGGTAACACTATCGATTCGATGCTACAACGCAAAATAGCTGTATTTTTTACTCCTCACGTGAGGGCCGCAATCACTGAAAAGCTGGTACATACCGAGAAATCTATACTAGACAAGCGATATACTCTTGAGAATCTTCTGGTTGAACAAAACAATATTTACATCAAGGTTAGCGAAAAACGGACAAATAAAAATTACCGTGCGATCAGCTGACAACGCAACGCACGATCAGCAAGTGCGTCACGTGCTAATTCAAGGGCATTTGTACCATAAGCAAACAGCTGATTACATAATGTAACGCTGTAGTGTGAAACTGTAGTTCAATTGTGTTACTCATCATCATCACAATAAACACGGCAAAGGTCTCAAGCCACGCTGCATACCAAGAAGCACGTGAGTGAAATGTAGATCTCGCAAAATGGGATACCGTTTGTGAATGAAAATCTGCGGTAACTTTAACGGAGACAACTTTTGTCACCGAAAGAAATAACGCTTATTATGTTAGATCAACCTGAAAATTCAAATGAAAGCATACGAGAGCTACGTGTGCCTCGTACGCTCTTGAGAAAATCAGTAGGTATGGAGTGAAAGCACAAGCCTGATCCAGGCAAAGTGCCGCACAGTCAGAGACTGCACGTGGGCTAAGATACTGTCAGGTTGCCCATGCCTAGACAGATATGAGGGTGGAAATAGAAATAGTAGTGAGACTCCAGCGTGTTTCAGCAGGAAGCTCACTACCGTTGGCCAATCAATTTAGCACGATGTTAGCCGCAGAGCACAGAAATGACGCACGATTGCACATCCGTGCATAGAAAACCAGTAGGGTGAATGTTGAGTACCAAGGAAGCAAAAAGCTTGTCTGGCATCATGGAAACTCTACGAGATGGTATGCAGCTTATCCTTATCGAAAAGTGTAACTTGTGAAGTCCTTCACTTTCCTCCTTGTAAGCACCACACTAAATGAAAGGGAGGCATCCGTGGGTGTTATTGATGTGATGCTGTATTTGATGATCATGTCTATCCGACAAACTTGTTTCCCAAAAGTTGAATATTGATGCGACAGTAAGCAGTGTTCCGCTTGTGTACTATTGATCCCGACAATCCGCTCTGTATGCAGTGTCATGAATCGCACAAAAGGGTTCCAAAGTTTGTCATAGCCGGGGGTGGCAGTGGGGATAAGCTCCCACTGTTCATAAAATGCTCCCATATGGCGCCCGTCTCAAATATAATCTGACAACCGAGTCCAGCTTCTGGCCTGCACGAGTGGCTTCCCGAGCCCGGCGGAACTGATTCTAACAACAGGAGAAGGGGCGAGGGCCAGTGACTGGAGCCTGAAAACCAGTTTGTTTCGGGCAGATGGAGCTCGTTAGCCTGGGAAGGCATTTCATCTAACGAAAGAAAAACCCTGATTTTAAGCCTCCGCTGCCTTGCGGGATACCCGATCACAGTTTCAGAGACGGTTAGTTGGTGCACACAACCTCTTTCTCGCAACTCCCTGCTGCCTTGCATGTCGCACTTGGTTGTGCAAAGGCTAGAGAAGCTGACTCTATCGAAAGCCGAGTGGTGCTGGGGACGCCGCTTTGTACCCAAATTCCCAAGAATCTTCATTGAAGCAGACTCATCCTCCAAGAGGAGATAGTCGCACAAAAGTAAGTCATGAATCACCGCATTACCAACACACCCGTTTACCTTTGCGATTGAAAATAATAAACTTCGAGGATACCTTTCCGAAATTGTATTCACGAAGACGATCAGCTTTGCTCTTTGAAAACGAAGAGCCGTACAAATAGATCTTAATAATCAGAAAACTTCGAGGCTCATTGGGGTCAAATTTATCCCTTCGCCGGAAGTCTCGATTGCTAAACGACATGTAATCTGTGTGGAAAATATTTCAAGAAACTGACCGAACCACAACAATTGAAAGGTAGGTGCCTATGAAATACCCTTGAACCCAATTAGGAAAAGATGTGTTATTTATAACTACACTTTCAAAGAAGACAGTCTACAACATTTCTAGAATACCATTTTAAATTCAAGTTCAGTGGATCGATATCATCATCAATGGCGGTGGAACATCGGTAAATTTAGTAGTAGGCGGTTGTAACCGAAATCAATTTTTAATGTAAGGGGAATATTAGTTTATAATTCAGTTAAGTTTAATATAAAAAACACTGAGAACGCAGTCTTCACCAGGTAAGTTTTTACAGCAACGCAAAACTTAGAAACCGAAAAAAACATTATAATTTGATCATAATTCGAAAATTTTTACATCACTGAATATCTGTTTGGTTAGTTCCAAATAATCGATTGCGTTCATCACAAGTTAGAAAACGGAACGGGAAAAAAAGGGAAAATGATTGACGCATGTTGTGATTGCCATCCAGGAAAAAGCCATCCCATTGAGAAGAAAGAATTTCACCATTGACAGAAAACCCATCATGTCAATGGGAAGCCAAGAAAAAGCGGATTAAAAATATACTTGGCGCGTAAACTGAATGAAAAGTTGAATTCCATGGCAAAAACAAGTACCTTTACCAAGAATAGATTGAGTTGAACGGTTTTCCTCACAGATACTTATTATCGACATGAACCAGTACATAACGTATCAGGACATGGAAAACTTCAACCAGAAGGGAAAAAATCGATCATGAATATTACCGCATATGGATAGATTGGGTTTACGCGGTAATGGTGCGGATGTGCGTGTATACGTGTTAATTATTGTAATGCTTGTACCTTGAGAATCACGGTGCGATGATATATCGCACTATATAACAGAATGATTGAGAACTTAGATAGAACGTACAAACGGTGGTTATCGCATTAAATGAAAACTAACTACGTGGCAATTGAAGTCTCTAGATTATACCGAATAAAAATAGAGTATTTTTTCATTACGTTGTCATTTATACTCACTGAATCCGAGTCGAGCACTTAAACCACATGAGTAATCAATTTTAATCATCGGAGGTAATATGTCAAATCACCGACCTTGTGTGTTTGACCAAAGAACGTTCAAAGTGGTTTGAAGCGAGTAGCGCTTGTATGCCAGTGTTGGGTAAGGCGGGTACGACCAACCTGTTCAATCAGCCTTATCCAGCAGTGGCATACAAGCGCTACTTGTTTACCATTCCTCCACTGTTTCAAGCGCATGCGGATCTTGATCTTACCTGATGACTGAAAACAGCACGAAACCCGTCTTGGGGTGTGTGATGCGAATGCATGCAAATGAGCTTTATGTTCAGGGTCATGGGCTCAAACCCAGTTTACCTGAGTGTGGGCTCATGTGATTGAACAGGTTGGTCATACCAACCTTATCCGACAGTGGCATACAAACGTTACTAGTTTACCGTTCCTCCACTGTTTCAAGCGCATGCGGACCCTGATCTTACGGTTCCACGAAACCGGTCGTGGAAATGCGTGCAAATGAGCATTTTGGTTTGAAGCGTGTTTGGAAGGGTGTGAGTAAGTGTCTCCCCTGGTCGTTTATGATGTTTTCTCGCTTTCAAAACGACTGGACGTGAATTGAACATTTCAACACCGAAGTTGCTTGAATCGCACTTATTAGTTAGCCATGTTACGCTATAACAGCACCGCTGTAATTTTTCATTTCATCATTCTCCAGCTGACGTAGAAAACACGGAAGCAAAGTTCCGCAATATCTCCAACGCATAAGCGCAACTTACTACAACAAAAAGACGGACGATAATTGGGAAGCTTTGTGGAAAATCTCAATACAATCATTGTCTTCATGATTAAAATTTCACATCATGTAAGCGTAGAGAGTCTGGTACGTTGGTAATCCTGATGTAACATGGACATTGATCCCCTCCCTGAATCTGTTCTGTCTAGACCCCAATGAGTAAATAGATCTCCGCAAACACTTGATCATATTGGTAACCTGCCACACGCTGACAATTCCAGAAATCCTTGTGAACCTGAGGAGCTATTTAGCGGATGCAAATGTTAACTTAGCTAAATAACGAAATGGTCAAAATATTCACAGTTGCGTGGTTTCCCATCGCGCACACTACAATACCGGTTCCGTGTTGTTTGCAGTCATCAGGTTGGGACAATATGATCTAGGATCTGCACGCCTCGATACAATGAAAATGGTAAATAGGGTGTGAACATGTAAACCACAGTTGGATAATAATGTTAATCCCAAACTCATGTAGCACAATGCCCGACTCTTTATTGCCTTGCCCATAACCGATGGGCGCAAACCGCAAGAAGTCGGTCGTAGGGTGCGTGACAGATATGCATGCGAATATGGAGATTTTGTGCAAGTTCATGCCTTGAGGTACATCACCTTGTGCCATTGTGCGTACAAGGTTGCTTGCAACAATCTTATTGAAAAGTGGTTCCAATGTTCAAGACTTATTTAACGCGAGCCTGTTTATACAATCTGGAGGAGGAGTGAGTGAGGATGGTAATCCAATCAATATTTCAGCGAATGCCCAAACAAAAGCACATGATGACAAGAGTAACTTGAATGTTTCTCTTCATGCGATATTACGAAGCAGAAAAGAAAATTTGTCTGCAAATAATCTGTTGAAACGGAAATAAAGAGTTGTGGTACGAACAAGCGACGAAGAATTGCAGTGTGAAAAGCACTATGCTCCGTTGGCAGCCCAATAACCTTGAGATGCAAGCATTGTTTACAGCGACGTGTTCAGATCTGGCGTCACATTTTAATCCGTACTTTCGACTTCGGAAAAGCAGAGACAAATCGATCGATTTTTTTGCACGTGCTGAATAAAGTAACGCTGGACGAGGAATAGACTTACGAAACGGTCAAGTAAGCAATCTAGGGGATCATTAAACTTTTAAGCAAAAAATGTCAGAAGTATCGTCGTAATTGCGCTCAAGTGAGTGCACTTTATTAGAAAACGATTAAACGTGCAAATGGAAACCATCGCAATTCTCCCGACAATCAAAGAATTTAAGAATGGGTTCTCGGTTGGCAGAGCCAATAGGGAAGAGTAAAAGAATAATACAATTTGCGAGTGTGGACCGTTGTCATGACTACGAGCTATCATTAACCAAATAAAACGGATAGGGGTGCAAGTCTTTGGAACCACGCTGGATATTAAGCAGAATGTATCCGTTCAAAAGTTACACTCAGGAGACAAATCAAGGTATATAGTAAGCTTTGCCTTCAAATAAAAAAAACTTGTTAGACAACAGGGAAGGGCAAAAATTTTACTTAGAAACCAAACAAATGCAACATTGCAAGGACAACATGGCCAATCGAGTAAAAAGTTTGACGGATGTATAGACACAAACAGGATTTTTCTAGGTAAATGGGCTGAGTCGAGGTCGCTTAAAGCCCCCACACAAAAGCTCGCATGGCAGGCAAATCCACCTTGAAGATGTCTGTTCTATCCACATTACTGACACCATGCTGACCTCCTTCGGTCTACCCCGCTTCGGGAGTAACAATCTCGTCCCAAACTTTCACAGCAATAAAGAGTACTTGGTCGACTAGCAATTGCTATAGCCCAGACGCGCGTTTCCCAGTTTACGATAACGAAAATCCACTTGAAACTGTCAATGACTGACTCAATGGATGTATAAGTTTGACCTACAGAATGTTTTTGGGAAGCTATTCGTCTCACCCGCGCACAGATTCAATCCAAAATCAACACTTGAAAAAATCTCAAAAATACATATCCTCTAGCAAGTTGAGGACCAGCGCAGTTTGTGTTTTGACAGGCTTAATAAATAGAGGTTCTATTATCGTCTTACAAGGCTTTCTTACGCCACCAATTTGAACAAGTTAGTGGCAGACACGACACTTTAACAGTCCACGCTACTTTCAAAATGCAGTTCAATCACGAACAGTTTGATGCTGTTTGCACTCATCAGGTAGGGACAGTACGACCAGGATACGCTTGACTTGACACGGTGGAGAAATGGTTAACAAGGTTTGTTTCAAGGCTTGCGTATCATGATCGGGCTGATAAATGAAAAAGTCACGAACACGATCGTGCGGTGTATACAAATACAGGTTCTTTGTTCAAGGGTTAAACCCATACCCACATGTGCGTCGGCACGTGATTGAACAGTTTGGGCTTATCAGCTTTGTCTAACCGTGATAACAATGTAACTTCTTAGATATCCGTCTAACACATCAAGGTCACGAATAAATGATTACTGAATATTCTCGAGGTGTTTCGATTTCTTTACCAACGCATTGCACCATTAATCGCAAACCGTAAGATCAATATTAGTTAGCCTGCTAGCGGTGAGGATAGGTAAACAAATTAAAGCAGATGTTGATACACTGAAAGAAAGATGGAGTAGATTTGTCTAAAATTTATGCTCTGTATGAAGTCGTAGTAATTCAAGGTTATAGCGGTCAAAAATGCAGGTAGCATTACATGAACCACTGAGTTAAGGTGACATAACCAGGCACACAAAATGTTGGCACGGATGTGCAGTCCTGCAGCATTTCTGTGCTGTACGGCTAACATCATGCTAAATTGATTGGCCAACGGTAGTGAGCTGCATGCTGAAACACGCTGGAGTCTCGCTACCATCTTTATTCTCTATTTCTCATATCTGTCTAGTCCTGGGCAACCTGACAGTATCTTAGCCCACGTGCAGTCTCTGAGTGTGCGGCACTTTGCCTGGATCAGGCTTGTGCTTTCATACCATACACAAAATGTTGGCTGTTCGCGGCAAATGTTTGGCTCAAAATGTCCTCCGCGCTGTTAGGAAAGCATCTGATTTCTCTTCAGAAAATAAACAGTGTTTGTGAGTTCACAAAAGCGTGCCAGATGAAACGGACAAGTACAGATGCAAGTATTTAGGATGACCGATACGCTTGTAAGTTGTCATCACGGGCGATCGGTCGTTTTCATTGTGGCCGGGACGAGGAATTGTCAGAAGTATAAGCAATCTTGTGTACCAGTATGTTGAGGATGATATCGAGTGCATTGTCCACAAAATAATGTGACGACTGTTGGAGAAAGGCTACGTGTAAGAGTTTGGCAACCGGTGGTACTCTGCTTTGTCAAGAACATGTTTGGCGAGCAGACAAACGCAGATGATTTTAAAGAACGTCTGATAGCGAACTCGGAAAGGGCAGTGGTATTCCACCTACAAAGAACCTGATAAATTGGCTAGTAACTCAATGAACAACGTAAAAATTATGTAAATCCCTGGATCGCAAGCAGAGAAACGAGGTCAATTCAACGCTGTAATGCAATCGTATCATAGACAGCCAATAAAAGACCAATACAGAGCGAAACACGGGAAAATGAGGAAAACCGTTGGGGTGCAAACTATTTTCCCTTCACATCAACACCACTGTTCAAAACAATGTCACAGGGATGAACATGGAACACCTGTGTCTGTACCAGCGACGCGGAAAGATAAGCGCACGAAATCGATACCCGTGAATGTAAACAAAAAATGAGTGTTATCTTGAAGAAAAAAATGAGATAGTCTATCAAGAATTATGCGGCTGCTTTCGCAATCACAGGCAACTGATGTTGAATGGTGAGCAGGGTTGTCTGTTGTTGTTTGCACCTTTCGTTTGAGGTCGGCCTTGGATGCAGACGATTTCATGCTCCGCAGCACGCGAAATGACTAAACGGTCCGATTAGGGAGAAACAAACTCTCCCACAGCGCTCAGTTTATATGCACCTGTCAGATTGCGGAACAGCTTTAATTCGAGCTTGTGACTGCATACATACACACGATCATCTTGGGAGTGCGTTCATTGTTCATTGTTTCTCCCGGTGAAACAATCATTTCTAGAACCTGGCAGTCCATCAAGATATACAGGTTTGCCTAATTGAGAGTTTGCCTAAATCACTTATTACAGATTTGCAGCCATGAGCGAATCAAAGATACACATATAGTTTTGACAAGTTGACCTCAAAAGAAGCGCTTTCGTTCTGGAACATATCACGGTATAGTGTCGATCACACTCCTCGTACTCGCTGACTGACACCGACAAATTCCTTGAAAGTTTTGTTAAAATACAACTTTTGAGAAAGCATTACATCTAATATTCATTATTAAGTGTTGACAGAGCTTGCATGATAGCTTGCGTAGGTTTCATCGCCAAACTAGACAACATCATCGGCGTTAATTCTTGTAAAGTGAAAAGGCCATAAAGTTCCAGACTTTTGTACTATTTTTCCGTGCGTCAGTGCTACCTGTCGTATATTTTAAAGAAACTCTCAATTATCGATTCTCTGAATGGCGCCAGTGCCTCTAACATTGGTTGTTGTTGTTGGCCTCCTTCGGTCGATGTCGACCATGTATGTACATCACAATCGCGTGAATGTTCATGTTCTGCACTTTTGGAATGACTAAACAGTCCGATTCGGGAGGAACAATCTCTTCCGCAGCGCTGGCAACGAAAGTCAGAACTCGGTTGTATTGCATCAGTTGCACGCTGGCGGCGTGATCTGCGTTCAGCAGCCAAGAGCTGTATCTGCTCCTCCCCAGCTTGCAGACGACGCTTGACACAATGCCTCCAATGTGAGCGGTCAAGAGCAAGTTCTTCCCAACTCGCCGGGTCAACGCCAAGAGCTTTCATATCTCTTTTGCAAACGTCTTTGTACCGCAAGTTGGTTAATAAAATTTATTTAACATTAACCGCTCTCAGATTTTGTGCCCACAAATATGAGAAAACTAGGAACGAGAACTTTTGCCTACCTTCACCAAAACACAAAATGTCACCAAGAATACTCTTTCCTTTAGAAGAAAATTAAACTAACTTCAAAGTTGACTAGCAGGTGTTGTGAGCTTCCGTAGGAGACCGGCGTGCAAGCCAATGTATTCACGAGTCGATCCCTGTGGGTTCCCCAGGGCAATCCATTCCGATCACCAGAAGGGGGTGCGCTGCAGCTCAATTCCGCTTGATCAACTTCAGTCAAATACGGTGGGCGGCTGCGACATGATGGTGAAGCCGCAAATTGGCCGGAAGCCGGGGGATTCACGTCCACACCACCTGAACGCAAACTGGCATGTCGGCGACGTCGGTGTCGTGGACGATCGTCATTCGAAAGTTTCGTTGCGGATTCTGAGGTAGTGGGATTTGTTTGGGGTACAAGAGGGACAGTGGGCTGGGGATGGCTTCCAGAAGGAGGGTAGTATGTCTGGAGCATGCATGTGGAGCTGAAATACATGGGATTGATTGACGTGAAACTACATCAATAGAAACAACGCGTAATCAGGTCAAATGAAACAGCTGATTAGTCGATACCTGCGTTTTTATGACCAAGGTGCCAGATATAAAATCAGAACCTAAGACTCTGTCATTTCGGTGTCGTGAAACAAGAACACCCTTTGAGAGGCGGAGAATTCCGCAGACAGAATTGAAACAAATGTAAAGGATTAGTGGTCCGGTTGTGTTGCTAACGAATTTAGATAAATAAAGGTAACAAAATTTGAGTTTAAAATATCCTTGGTGGAATAACTACAGTAACGAAACTAAGTAGCATAAGACTCCAAGTTTATTAGTGAAACTATTAAGGACGGTTACATCAATGGTTAATAAAAGTGGTGACAGGCAGCGCCTAAATTCGGGCGTTGAAAGAAGTTAATTATTGTTTGTTGACAGAAATATAGGCCAGCTGATTCTAATCGATGTGTTAGCCATTGCTCATGTTAGCTGGTTGAACGTGAGAGTGATGAATATGGGTCTGCCGTGGGTGAAACTTGCACGATTAGCAGAGAAATGAAACGAAAGTGAAAAGCGTGCTGATGGCCTATGTCCTTCCAAACGGAAGCCAGTGAAGCTATGTAGAAATCTCATTGTCATGACGGTCAAGTGTTGCCCGGGAATCTGGGTACAACGAAAATGTGTGGGGATTGTCTCAGAAGGAGGATAACAAGTCTGGAGCACGCATGTGGAATTTCGAATATTCCATAAGAAGTCTGAGGCCCATAATGCTGGCGTAAGGCTAATATGAACTCAATACCAAAGGGCTGAGGAAGAAAGCGGATGCTATAATTGTACAGAGCACGAAATCTTTCTTGCGGACTTTAGTGCAAATAAATGTTGAATTTTAAAGCTAATGTTGGATATGGCGAATCGTACTCTACCTACCAAACAGCACGACATCAGTCGTGGGGCGTGTGTGATGGAAACGCATGCAAATATGGATTTTTCTATCAATAAGACTTTAGCAAGCAAGCGGTAAGCTAGTGGAATAAAACGTACGCCTTTCATACTGAGGTTTATGGCTGGAATCACGCCATGGCTGAACAAATATTGGGAAAATGAACATGGTCCGAATTCATCCATATCAATGTGTAAAATGGGTACTGATTATGGTTGGACAAAGCGACCGTGGATGCTTGACAGTCAGTCAAGTGGGTGATGTAGCACCTTTACCGCCTCGTGCAAATGAACCTTGCTCTACGGGTGCAATCAGCCTGAGAAGCGAAATAAGGTAGCCAGTGATTAAGTGTGATCTTAAACCAAGAAGTAGGGCAGCATCCCTTAGACACATGGCCGACTTCTTTAGCATTCGAATTACGATCCGCCCTGTACTGCTCTATAGATGTGAGACGTGGCCGCGGTGATCACAGGTTGTACGATCACTTAGAAGCGGCGTTCGCACATTGGTGCCCTGAATTAATCCTGGGCGTCTGGTATACTGGGAGCGATGCCACGGATTAACTCCGCTTTCCGTTCACATCCAATGGCTAAGACTAAACTGGTTTGGTCACACGACCCCGAACAACAGACTCAGCGCTCAGAAACTCGTCCTCGACCCTAAACCCACTCGTACATGGAGTTGGGGAGAAGGCGGTCCTGCGAAAGCCTGACTGTCAACTGTGAAGGATGGACGTAGACGCCCTGGGACTGCGTACCGTCTACGGCGTTTGCAGGTGGGAACGAGACTGGATTAAGATTTGCAACGATCAAGCCTACGATCGACGCGCCTGGGCTGGCGTGATACGAGACATCAATGAAGCCGGCTAATCCACCCGTGGAGCCAGCCACACTAAAGTAGAAGTACGTAATGTACTGACCAAGAATTGTGTAATAATACTATCTACGGTTGGTGATGCCCGAATGACAGGTGCTTCTGATTACCGCCTCCTTAGGAGAGTTGCTACACGATCTGCCAGTAAAGATCGTCAGCTATACCGGGCGGAAACTGCGTATGAAATGGAAGCTGCAGCGGACATAAGAGATTTTTGAAAACTGTTTCACTTAATTCGCACCGCATCTCGAAGCGGTAGTTTTAACACGAACTTACAAGATTCGTCGGGACAGCTGAAATTTGACCTTAATGTCAAGACTGATAGATGGTTTGAACATTTCAGTCAGCTATCAGTACAGTAATCACTACCCCGGTACAGAGCTGCGGTTACCCGATCATCTGCGATGCCCCAGAGTACGAGATCTCAAGTGTTTTGCAACGAATGAAGAACGGTAAATCATCAGGTGAGGACGGAATCTCCGCTGAACTTATTAAATCTTGGGCTGACGCATTATTATCTCCATTGCACAAACTGTTTTGTTTCATTTGGGAGACGGAAGTTTTCCTATCAGACTGCGGAATGTCTATCATCCTACCTAAACATGAAAATAAATCTGTGTGCTCCAAACACTCCAAATTTCGAAAGAAGTTCTGCTGATGATGTCATCTAGCCTGATGACGAAACGTCCTACAACAACTACACAAGCTCGGCGAACACCATTTGAACAACATCCTCATCCTGAGCTACGTATATTCTCCTCTATTGCTGACCGCGGAATAAGTCTAACCGATACCACCGCTAAACTGGTTGCGACGCTACTGCTTAATCGGTTCTGCACCGAACGAAATCTGCGCACTAGTCAACCAAGGTGGGTTTCGCCCCGAGGTGGGATGTGTAGACCAAATATTCACCTTTCGCATGATTCTGGAGCACCGTGCACAGTGCCAACAGCAAACGATAGCTTGTTTTATTGATTTCCGCGCCGCGTTCGTCTCCGTAAACCGTGACTGTTTATAGAACATCATGCTATCGGATGGGGTCGTTAGTCTAATTAGAGCCTATTACAACTCTGCAAGGGCTCGGGTTCGTCTCTACGGTGAAGAATCTCGCGAATTTAATTTGTGCACATGAGCCAGGTGAGGTTGTCCGTTATCCCCGGTTCCGCTCAACTATGTCGTCGACTGGATTATGAACCAGGCGTTAATGGACTAACAAAGGGTTCAAGTTTCAATAGATCTCTGAATATCCTATCTCGACTACGTCCATGATGTAGCTGTTTATGGCGAAAATTTCGAAATGCTGCAAAGGATTTTAGACCGCATTATTATCACTGCTACGAAAGTCGGCCTCGAGATAAATGCAGTGAAAACCAAGGCATTTTTATACCGTTACCCCAGGCATCCAGCAATTGAACGTCCAGGGCTGTCCGATCGAGTACGTTCCATTCTTCAAATACCTCAGTTCAAGTATGTTGCCCAATGGTCAGGGCAATACGAAGTGAAGTGAAGGGTCGATCGTGCGTGCAATGCGTTTTGCAATTGATAGGCACCCTTTGGAAAAGGCCTGGGCTCAGCCTCAAAAATAAGATACGTGTTTATCAAGCAGCGATCTGCCCTGTAGTGCTTTATGAATGTCAAACGTGGCCGCTGAGGTCACAGGACGTACGATCCTTAGAAGTGTTCGCCCATTGGTGCCGTAGGGTAATCTTAGACATCCGATATACTGACGGAGTATCTGACGCTACTGTTGGAACGCGATGCAACGGATTATATCCACAGTCCGTTTACATCCAACGGCAAAGACTACACTGGTTTGATCACGTCCTCCGAAAGGCAGACTAAGTGTTCACGAAACTCGTCCTCGACCCTAACCCCGCTCGTAATTGGCGTCGGCGACAAGTGAAGACCTGACTCTCAACCGTGAAGGAAGATGTAGACACCCTGAAACTGCGCACCATCATAGGTGTTTGCAGGTGGGAACGAGACTGGATTAACATCTGCAAAGATCTCGCCACCGATCGAAACGCATGGGCTGTCATGATTCGAGACATAAATCAAGCCGGCTAATACACCCGTGGAGCCAGCCACACAAAAGTAAAAGTAAGTAATTATTCGAATTGCGAAATAGAAAGCGCTCACGCCTATATATCGATCACAATATTCAAATTATCTTGGCCCTTCTTGTTAAGATATGTAAGTTTCCATTATGTACCTTCTCACTGCGTTCTCTTTCAGAGTTAGGCCTAAAATGATCTTTCATCTTTTTGAACAATTCACCCAAACGTTGGCTGCACCTCTAAAAACGACTTTATAATCACTAGACCGCGTGTTTTGGAATAACATCACGCGCTAACTCTCTCTCTCTCCGCTAATTTGGCCACTCAAAAATAAAGCAAAATGCGGGAAATTTCGAACAGACAATATTTGACGAACAATAATCCGCACAAACCTTTTTGCTGGTTTCAACAGACACAAGGAGGAATCAAAGTCAAAACGACCGCTGGTGCTGCGCTTTAAAGGAACCTGAAATGAAAAAGAGGATAGAGATGAAAAGCTAAACAAAAATTGTGAGTGAACGTGCTAAGGAAATGATCCCAATGTATCAGTCAAGGTCATTAGATAGGTCGTGACCAACTCTTTGCTGCCATGATCCGCATTTTATTGAATACGGGTACGAATTAACCTGCATTGCATAACGTGACATGGTTATTCACGCAGAATTTGAATCATGCTATTCTACGGGACTGCAGCATTAGAGCTCTTAGCGCTGGTGACGATTTTATGCTGAGTGGTTTGGGTATGCCCGACTCGCTGACCATGTCCATTAGATGGCATTTGGTGAAACAGCAACGCCAATGCTCAAACTAGACAACATCATAAACAACTGAAAGCTATCGATTTTTCGGGTGAATCACCAAACGTAGCAAATTGATAGCAACCACGGTAGAACCAGCGCACAAAGCATTCGACACGCGACCGACATTATTGAAAAAATTCAGAAGCTACCTAAAGTCTCTTTTAAAGTTGAATGACAGGTGAGACAATGCACACAAGGCATTGAAAATCATGTCTTTATAAACGACCCATGTTCACTAGTAGCAAGTAAACATGCTGTATAAATAGCAACCCAACGTTTTTCTATTTTTCTACGTTGAAGTGCTTCATGCGAAGCTGCAAACATTGATTCGTCGCCCGGCACATCCAATTTCGCACCCGATGGTTTGGCGATTTCTAAGCTTTTGTCGACAATCGAGCGAGTAGTTTAGAAAAGAAGTAACATTCACCAATTCTGCCCAATCATCCCATTTGGAATACGTCATACAGATATCGTTTACCGATTGGTACGCGAATGAACGCGTGAGAACAAGCGATGTCACACTGTTGATGACGTTGTATGACATTTCAAATCACGCTTACAATCACTCGCGGATTTAGAATAACGTGTGAAAGCCTGTGCACCGACATGTAAATGATGAACAAGAAACATTCCATGAGATCACAATGGGTAGTCGTCGAATGAAAAGCTCAAAACGTGAATCAGAACTGCCAATTGACGCGTAAAGTGAGGTATCCAGAAGCTTTTAGACTGATTCACAATTTCATAGCTCGATTGATCCGCCCTATGCAAGAAACAGACTAACAAGAATAATTGAAGTGGAATATTTGGTTCTGGTTTTGATAAATCGGCAAGTTGGCATTTCGAACTGCTCCACCCGAAAAAGGGACTGAAACAATGATAAAGCAGTCAGAGATGTGCACTTCTGAGTATTTGCCGTACAGTATTTATAGAGCAATTCGAAGCCGACACCATCCAAATGCGTGGACATTAAACGGATTAAAAGAGGTTCAGTGTGTCGCTCCCGGATTTACCTACACACCAGGAAGTTTGGTGATGCCTTAGGTTTGCTGTGGGTCAATGATTACTAGATGCGGGATCCAAAGGTTGTCATAACCGCGGCTGGCAGTGGGGATAAGCTCTAACTGTCTATAAAATGCTTCCATATGGCGCGCGTCTCAAATAGCCTCTGACAACGAAGTTCAGCTTCTGGCCTACACGAGTGGCTCCCCAATCCCAGTAGAACTGCTTCTACCAACAGGAGAAGGGGTGAGGGCGAGTGACTGGCGCCTGAAAACCAGTTTGTTTCGGACAGATGGGGCTCGTTAGCCTCGAAAGGGCATTTCATCTAAGGAAAGGAAAACTCTGATTTTTTAACCTCCGCTGCCTTGCGGGATACCCGGTTGCGAGAAAGGCATCGGGAGAAAACCCTGAGGAAAAATCTAGAACGGTTATTTGGTGCACACCACCTCTTTCTGGCAACTCCCTGTTACCTTGCAGATCGCACTTCGTTGTGCAAAGGCTAGAGAAAATGACTCGAACAAACGCCGAGTGGTGCTGGGGACGCCGATTTGTACCCAAATTACAAGGCCCTTTCATTGAAGCCGACTCATCCTCCAGGAGGAAATAGTCGCACAAAAGAAAGAAGGAAAGATACGGGATAACATAGTGACAGATTGCTTAGATCCCAATTCACACGTGGTTATTGCATAGCGCCGCTAGTTGATGATTAACACAGTAGCGTGTTTGATTACATAACTTGAGTGCGTGTGATGTGCGCTCACGGTCGACCTGGTAAGTGGAGCCCTATGATGTATGCGAGACAGAAAACCTCAGTTTGAAGGAGGTCCGCTTTCGTACAGCTAATTTAGTGAGATGACGTGATAAGAAAGAGACCCCTATTTCGTTCAAACGTGAAAAAATAACCCATACAAATGTGGAGCATGTGAATATGTCTTGAAAAAGAATGCACACCCCATAAAGTATGAAAAAACTCAAATATGACTCCAAGCAACATTCATTCTGTCCAAATGACCATTAAAACCTGCTGTTTAAATTTCGAACTCGTTCTAATCCACCAAAAAAATCGGTCAAGTCTTGTATCTCTGCCATAGACACCCTTGACAAAATAACGAGACGAGACTGTAATGCCTTGGCAATCATGGCGCGATGTCTCCAGATGCAATACCTTCCAACCTACTGTTTCTCTAGACCTTCTGATAGAATTACTATTGAAAATTCGCATGAGCTCATTCGGAAACGAAATAGCAGTAAGACAAGACTGCGAACCATCCGAAACCCAAAATCTTTAGCTATCACGCGTTGTTAAAACATGGGAATCTTCCAGCTTGACCACGCCAGCTCATCTAATCTCCCGAGTGAACCTCAGTTTAGCAGAATATTAAATCAATAAAGTGTTGTAGTATTCACATCATTTCATCAGCCACAACATGGCAGTGACATTCTTCGTTTCGTAAACTGCCGCCAACTATTGGTTGGTCGGACGGATTGGCGGATAGCGAACGCATAAGTGACCAGCAACTGGCTTCCCTGAATCGAAACTGGTCAAGAGTGAAATTCTGCATGAAGGACCGCGGGCAATACGAAGATGGTTGAGTGCTGTTACTCCTCGATGTAGCCAGTAGCTCGGTTGAATGCGTTCACGAGAAAACCTTACGTTTTGATGGAGCACAATAAACTGATCCTAGCCGATGGATTCGTGCCAGCCCACTTGATTGATGTTATAGTTGTGCTGGTCTGTTATCGTCGTCATAATAAAGACATAGTTTGGTCAATCTGGCCTTCCTGTGTTGTCTCAACAAGATCTCGGCTAAGCGTTACTTGCAACACCCATCAGAACAGCATGCCTTCCATTCAACGTAAATTGGTTTGAACAAGGTTATCCCGTGAGGTGCCTCGCTTTGGATATGCCCAAACCACTTAGCTTAAACTCTCACAATCGAATTCGTAAAAGAAACGCTTAAATCAGCGGTAATGACGCGACAGACGAATATAAATTCTGATATATAACAGGATTTAAGTTCTACACACCGGAACACATATAAAACATCACATAGAATCAGACTTAGCCGGAGTATTGAAACTAACGACAATAAAAACTGCAACAATTGAAGCACATTCAACTGATTTAACTATGCGATTCACCAAACTAACCGGGGAAGACTGTAAAGGCAAGCCAGTTCTTCGACTGAACGCAATCGTACAATCAGACTGATGGACTGACTGAGAATCAGGGATGATCGATGAAGTGGCGTTACGTCTGCGTTCACTTGACAAATGGGCCCTGCTGGTTCTGGACGAGTGTGATCGGCATAAAACACTCAACTGTCCATGTGAAGACTGGGAATCCGGTGAGTTAGAAGACGGTTCACTTGTATCCCCTTGGAGTGATGTGGAGGATGGTGGCGCTCGAACGACTGAATCACCCGGAGAACGTTCCTCATTGGTGCCAGATTGGAACTCCATGTTCAATTGCGTAAGATCTGCAATAACTTCCTCCAACGCCTTGACAGGTCGGGCATTTTTTTCATTCAAGTCACGCGGTAAATCTGGAGCGGCGATGCGTTGTTGCTTTCTTGGTGGGGATTCGATTTGCTGCAGAGGTGGTTTGGGTGACTTGGATTTTTTCGTTAGTGTGGAAGTCGCCGATTCAGGAGAATGACCAAAGTGAAGAGAATGAATCGAAGAGGGTTCAGGCTCCGGGTAAGACAAACAATCGAATGTGAACGTTCGGTCAGCTTTCGTAATCATCACCACCGGACTGGAGACAACTTGCTTTGTCGGCTCGTCGTCGTTATGTTCGTTGGATGTATGATCGACAACAGGATAAGCATCCGATGACAACGCGCGACAATTATTCGCGGAACGGTACTGATTCACATCACTTGAAGGTCGTTTCGAAACACTTGCGATCGAACTTTCAGTTATGCAAATCCAGCACAATGGAACGTTGGAAGGCATTCTTTCTGGAGAGAAGACCATCAATTTCAAATAGCCATCAGTTCCGAGAGAAATTAAGGGAAAGTTGTGCTCCCTGTGTGAAATGCGTCCGTCGTGGAGATTACTTTTTGAGGGGTTGCCAGTCCAAGTGGGGAAAAACTCGCTTTTCTTCCATGAGCAGCTATTATAGGTTTCCAATAATTCAGACAAGGTAGTTTGGAAGGGAACTCCCAATTGAATATCGCATTCACTGTTGCTATATATTCTAAAGCAATGAAATTAAAAGGAATAATTTAAGGTACTGAACTCAATATTATAATAATATTAGCACATAGGAAACAAGCTGCCGTTGTCCAAAACAGTGAGTTGATGTAATGAATAGCAGCTAGTGTTCACAGACCCTGCACTCACATTGGAATACCGAATGAAAGGTCGTTATTGGAACATATACGAAAGTTTAGTCAACGACAGGCGCTTAACAAAGGGTTAGATATTCGGCATATTGGGGCTCAAGTGGCACTCCTCCATCTGGAAATCTCCATCAGCGGCCTTGTTCACGCAAATTAACCATATTGCTATCAGCAACTCGTGGCGAGGGAGTGTGCAAGATTGCCATTCATACTGGGGCATCTGTCTAGAGTCAGATCATGCGTTAGTCTGTGCTAAGCTGCGTTTTGGCGGGAAACTTAGAAACGTTGCAAGGCAGTTGAATGTTACAGTCTTAATGATCTCCCGGTTCTCTGAGGGTTTCAGGTTAATTTGAGTTTGCATCTTTTTACAGTTCCCAAAAATAGTATCGATGAACAATGGAGTGGGATACAAACCTCTTTGGAAACAGCCGCGTTGGACAGTTGTGGGCTGACTTCCCGTGTAGCTCGACACTGGGTTTCTGATACTTCTCTCCAACTAATGGACCAACGTCGGCTGCTTTCTGCTGATAGCATACATGACGCGTCACGAAGGCTTATTGAACGTAAACTGGTTGCAAGTTTGAGAACCGACAGGGAAACTTGGTGGAGTTCTAAGGCTTTGGAAATGGAATCTGCGGCAGTTGTAGGCAATTTCAGAAAATTGTTCCAACTCATCAGAACCACCGAAAGCGGGCGACCAGGCATCAGTGAGCTGCTACGTGAAGCAGATGTTTCGCCAGTTTTTAACATGCACAGATGCACGGAGCGATGGGCAGAACATTTTGAGGCACAGTTTAACTGGCCTTCTGTACCCACTGATTTCGAGAATACGGAACACTATAACCCATGGACGATTTCTTTCGAGGCTCCGACTCAATCAGAAATTTACACTGTACTCCGGAGCCTTAAGCGCCATCGGGCCTCAGGTGCTGATGCTTTGCTTCCGTCGTTGTTCAAAGATGGCGGTTTCGCTTTAGTTCGCGAACTTCAAGCGCTGTTCGCCAACATATGGGCTGAGGAATGCGTTCTTATCCCTTGGAGAGAATCAGCAATTGCTCCTATTTTCAAAAAGGGACGGCGCGGTTCCTGTGAAAATAATCGGGGTATCAGTCTCATTTCAGTAGCTCCTAAAATGCTGGCGTCCATCCTGCTTCACCGATTGAGTACCAAACGGGAAGAGCAAATCCGTGAGGAGCAAATTGGGTTTCGTGCCGCCGTGGGTGCATAAATCACATTTTCACACTCCGTCAGTTACTGGAGCAACGCCACACTTTTCGTAAACCAATTATCATGATATTCATTGCCATCCGAGCGGCATTCGATTCAATCGACCGTGAAAGTCTTTGGAACTGTCTACTGAGACATGGAGTGCCCGAGAAGTATGTTTGGATCTTGAAAGCATTACATTGCCAAACTTCGGGCAGGGTTCGAGCGTACGGACAATTGTCGTCCTCGTTCAATATCTCCAGCGGGGTGTGGCAGGGCTGCCCTATCTCGCCGTTTCTTTTTAACTTCGCGATCGGCGATGTCCTGAGAAAAGCTTTAGCTGGTCTGGTGGGCGCAGGTGTTGAACTTCTACCGGGCGAGAGAGCAACCGATCTAGAGTGACATCGCGCTTCTGGGAGATGACCCTCATATAATGCAACAAGCCCTGGACAGCCTGGCACTTGAAGCTTCGAGGTATGGCATATGCTTTGCGCATAACAAGTGTAAAACACTTAAACAGGACTGGGGCGGCTCTCTTCCAAACCTAACTGTGTGCGATGTCAATCTTGAATTGGTCGACAGCTTTGTTCACCTTGGCAGGTTGTATCTTTGCTGGCGGTTGTGACGAGGACGAGATCTCACAACGTGTTCGCAAAGCAGGTGTAACATTTGCTAGTATTCGCCACTTGTGGCGTCGACGCGGTTTCACTCCATACTAAATCCGAGTGTACAACGCAGTGGTGCGTGCTTCACTACTATATGGCTGCGAAACCTGGTCTATCCGAGCGGAAGACGTCCGTCGGCTTTCTGTTTTTGACACCCGTTGCCTGCGTAAGATTGCTCGCATTAGGTGGCAGCATCGTGTTACAAATATAGATGTCTGCAAGCGGGTGTTAGGTCCAAGCGGCCACGGACTGAGAGAAATGCTTATGGTTGCTCGCTTGCGATGGTTGGGACATGTTTTAAGAATTCCTCCTCACCGTTTACCATACAGAGCCTTATTCTCAGAGCCTGGCAGAAGCTGTAAGAAATGACTATGGGCGGTCAGTCCATGACATGGCGCGTTGGGATGAAGAAACTCACCGTAGCGCTAGGCTCAGTTGGGCGTATTCGTTTGCCTGGGTGGGGTCCAAAATCTCCACCTAATAGTTGGCTGGAAACCTCGCGAGATATAGCTGCAAACCGAAGTCAGTGGCGGCAGTGTATTTTATTGTGTCATAATTTTTTAATCCGGTATTATTTGATGAAAAAACATAAAAACAAATCACAAAATCGCATGCAGTGAAACTACAAAAACATGCTGCTTTTGCATATTCCGCTTGCCTGCTTTCCATTTATCACGCGCTTGCTTATCGGCTTTTCTTGCTTCATATTGCTTAACACTTTGTCTGCCTCCAGACTTGTGCTTCATGATGACGATGATGATATTGGGGCTCATTAGGAGATTAGATATTGAACGTACCTACCATCCTGCGAAGTAGCTGAATAGAAACCATCCCCTTCTTAATAAATTAGCGAGAGAAGTTGTCAACCAATGATCATGGTATCCTACAACTAGCGGGCAAGAGTGAGAAAAGAATAGAATACAAATACGCTCACAACTGAATAAATCTGAACCCATGGGCATCAAGAGGATCCAGGCCGACTTCAGCTTGCAGCTTCTTTAAGTTGACAAAGATAGCATCGATGAGCAATATATCGGGATACCATCCTCCTTGAAAATAGTTGCTTTTAATACTTGTGGGCTAACCTCACATGCAGCTGAACATGGAGTTTCTGTGAATTCTCTCTAATTAATGAACCAACGCCACTTGCTTTCTGTATATAGCATACATGAGGCGTTACAAAGGCTTATTGAGCGCAAACTTGTTGCCAGTTTGAAGACCGGCCGAGAAATTTGGTGGAGTTCTTAGGCTACGGAAATTGAATTTGTGGAGGTTGTAAGCAATTTTAGAAAAGTGCTCAGCTAATCACAACTACTGGTAGCGTGTGGTTGGGCATCATTGAGGTAGATGACACGCCGGTGTTTAGTTCTGAAAGCACAAGCCTGATCCAGGCAGAGTGCCGCACAGTCAGAGACTGCACATGGGCTGAGATACTGTCAGGTTGCTCAGGCCTAGACAGAGGCTAGCGTTTAACACGCACAGGTGCGTGTAGCGATAAGCAGAACTTTTCGAGGCACAGTTTAACTGATTTTCTGCACACACACGTGCAGTCTATGACGCGTAGTCTGGATCAGGTCAAGG
This sequence comes from Atriophallophorus winterbourni, assembly GCA_013407085.1. Taxonomy (NCBI): domain Eukaryota; kingdom Metazoa; phylum Platyhelminthes; class Trematoda; order Plagiorchiida; family Microphallidae; genus Atriophallophorus; species Atriophallophorus winterbourni. Next base: position 53,125 of record JACCGJ010025110.1, read on the forward strand.
ATGCATAGATAGAATTTTCACACTCTGTCAGTTGCTGCAGCCACATCAGGTGTTTCGTAGGCCAACTATCGTGGTATACCTAAACATCCGAGCGACATACGATTCGATCAATCGCCAAAGAATGACAAACCGACTTGACACCACATTTATAATAGAATTCGATTGGCGCAAACCACAGGTCTGTAGACAGACAGCGCGAAGCAACATTAAGCAGAAAAGGCAGATAAACAAAAGCGTAAAAAGAAAATAGGAAAACGAACCATGCAAATGCGTCGAAAAACGGCTTGTTGTTATAATTTTAAGGCAGGCGAATTTTATTTTTGTTAAAAAATGAGATAAAGGATAAAGGTTATGACCCACTGGCATCGCTGACTTCGTAAGTTCCTAAGAAACTATCAGTTGAACCTTTGAGACCCTTCAAGGCAAACGGACAGGTTTCACTGCGCCTAGTTCGACGAGCTTCTTCATCACAACAAGCAATATTCTTTACAGACGACCGATTATGATTCACAGAATCTAGGATGAACTGCAAACGGTGTGCTGTATTGTAAGCGGTGATGAGGTATTCTTAAAACGTGTCTTAACCATCGCAAACGTACAAGCATGAGTATTTTTTCAGTTCGGGGCTTTTTAATCCTAAAACCCATTGGCAACGCTATGCTGCACCGAATGCCAGCAATCCTATGCAGGCAATTGGTGTAAAATTACTGGCCTCCATTTTAATTCACCGATTGAGTGCCAAACTAAAAGAGCAAATCTGCGAGGAACAGACTGGACATTGCGCTGGCCGAGGGTGTATAGATCAAACCTTCACAATCCGTCAGTTACTGGAGCAACGAGACGCGACTCGTCGGCTAACTATCATGGTATTCCTAGTCATCCGCGCGGTATTTGATTCAAACGATAGCGAAAGTCTATGCAACTGTCTGCTAAGACACGGAGTGCTGGAGAAGCATGTTTGGATCTTAAAATCATTATTTCCCAGCCACCAGCATGGTACGAAAATACGGAGAATTATTATCTTCGTTCAGTATCTTCACTGGGATATGGTATGAAAGCACAAGCCTGATCAGTCAAAGTGCCACGCAGTCAGAGACTGCACGTGGGCTAAGATACTGTCAGGTTGCCCAGGCCCACTGGGGTACGGTATGGTTGCCAATATTGCCGTTCCTTTTTGGCTTCGCGACCAACGATGACTTAAGAAAAGCTATAGTTGGTGCGAGGGGCGCGGGAGTTGAACTTTTACCGAGTAGGAAGGCTGTAAATCTAGAGTACGTGGATGACATTACACATCTTGGAGATGAGCTTCCTACAATGCAACAAGCCCTGAACAGTTTGGCACTTGAAGCTTTGCACCTAACAAGAATTGGAGCAGCTCACTTACAAATCTAACTGTGCGATTTCATTCTTAAACTGGTCGACAGCTCGGCAGTTGTATCTTTGCTGGTGGTTGTACCGAAGACTAGATTTCACAATTTGTACACAAAGCCGTTGTAGTGTTTGCTAACCTTTGTCATTTATGGTGACAAGTGTACAACACAGTAGTGTGCGTCATGATACTATATGGTTGTAAAACCATATATATTGAAGCAGAAGAGCTAGAGTGGCTTTCTTTTAATGACACCCGTTGCCTGCGCAGAATTGATCGCATTTGGTTGCAGCATCGCGTCGCTAACTCAGATGTCTGCAAACAGGTGCTAGGATCAAGAGACCACGGGCTGAGAGAAGCTCAGATACTAGCTCGTTTGTAATGGTATGGACTTGTTTTAAAGATGCCTCAGCACCGCTTACCATACCACGCCTTATTAGCAGCGTCGGCTAGAGGCTGGGAAGATCGATGACATGGCACGCTTGAATGAAGAAGCTCAATGTAGCTATGCTCAGTGATTCATATTCGTTTGTATGGGTGGGATCTAATATTGGGTTGAAAAATTAGGTGATATGGTTGCAAACAGAAGTCCGTAATGATAATGCAATTTATCATGCAGCATATTTTTTATCCAATGCCAGTGTATCGAATTTTATCAAAACAATAAACACAAAACACATGCAGCGAAACAAATCTTGAACAAGCTGCTTTTTTCACATCGTTGCAAATTCTGCTGGTCAGCTTTGTTTTTACGCGCTTGTTTATCTTCTTTTACTGCTTCATGTTCCTTGGCACTTTGGCTCCAGACCTGTGCTCCTGTCCATGTGCGTGGACA
>JACCGJ010025112.1:0-16109 GCA_013407085.1 Atriophallophorus winterbourni
ATATTTCTGCAATTATTTGTCGTTTTGCCTTGACTTAGAACGGTGGATGTTACGACTAATAATACGTTATACTTTAGGTTTTCAAAATTTCACTTCGCCATATCAGTATTCATGTAGCGCCTGTCATACTTGACATTGTGGCAAGATATCTTGATTCGCTGCATGATATCGAGTGAGCTGGCATCACCTACAATACTGAACTTAGTCTTGTTTTGTCCAAAATGATTTGAAAATTAAAAATATTTTGCTCTCAAAATCACCAGTCTTTCTGTTTTATTAAAAGGGGAGATTTTAAGATTGAGCGATTAATCATTAAATCGAATTTAATCATCAAAATTTAAAATAGATAAGATACGTCAGATTTATTTGATGAAGATGGAGAAATTCAAGTTTCAAAATGGAATATTCATTTGTTTTAGGTATTAAATCTATCATATTCGAAATTATCACGATATGAAAAATCATCTGAAATGATACGCATTCACATAAATAATTGGATGCTTTGAAGTGCTCACATATGGCACACATACAGTTCATAACCAGCTTTAGTTTATTTGCCGTTATTACAGAGTGACTTTGTGTTTCATCCCTAAAACTGTTGTAATGTTCTAATCACATCTCCTGCACTTACATATCACTACTGGGTTTTCACTTTTTGCTAACATCAAGTAGAAATAGAATGCTCTCGATGCTTTTCACTACTCTAGATGTTGTTTTCAAGTTAGATTGAGAACATAGCAAACCTATACTAATCCACTTGTTCTGTTTGAATCAGATGCAGTCAATCAATCGGGTAATAAATTTATTTTATTTTAACTAAAAATGGCTTGAAACCAAAAATAGAAAATTTTGAGACAAATCGTTCTGAATGATGGATGACCTGCATCCTTGATTTCTCATGACTCTCGCCGCTTGCTCTAAATAAAAATACATTACTTATGATCTGAATTAATATTTTAAAAATGATCACAAAAATTACTCAGTCTGTTCTTTGTGAGAGAGCACCCATGCCTCAGTCTGTTCTTTGTGAGAGAGCACCCATGCCAACTAATTGAATCTTGAGCACTCGAAACAAACACAGCGCGAGCAGTTCGTCAGAAGTAGTCTGAATTTTCCTGCGTTCCTAATTAAGGGTTAAGGCATAATAAACAAATACTCACTGTTTAATATCAACCTACGTTAGTTCTTCAAATAATTCTGTATATTTTCGATATTTAACAAGTGCAATATAAGGCATTTCAACATATAATAGTCGTATATACTTCTACGCTTGATGGCGGATATGGATTAAATTTTGACTTATTCTGACTTACTTGAGGTGATTGGACAGTTGCTGCATTCTGCACAAATCTAGAAGAGTGTCGAACTCGCCAGCGCCAAGATACAGAAAAATCTTAGTTTTAATTATGCCCGCATAAAACTGCAGAGAAATCAGCCGCAGAATTTCAATTTGTAAACATGTTGTCGCGTGTGGTGCTAGGTGAATGAATTTTTGTTTTGCAGTTACGCAGAAATATTATATTCTAGCGTTGTAATTATTATTATACACTTAGTTCAATAAATCAATAATTACTACCCTAAATGTAACTTCTGGTGGTTCTGTTATACCTGATAAAGTTCTCACTTTTTCTAGTATTGCTTGAGGGTGGATAATTCACAGACGCTATCAAACACCGTTTCAACTCGCTATTGCACTTAATCTAACTTGAACGAGTACTTCAATGTTTATCTATACATAAAGAGATTTCAACAATTCGATCAACCCTGACAAAATTTAATTTAATTTAAATTTGTACATTCGGGCTAGAAGTGTGTTTATTATGAATAAACTGACTTTACGATCAAACGCGCAATAGGTAGCTTTAAAAAATAAACACAACACAACGAGAATAGTGGTATTAGAATGCACTTTATTTCAAAGTTCAAACACTTATCTTCTGATTTCAACTCGCACACGCTTCATACAACCGTGCAATTAGTTTTATAAGAAACTTCGCATCGTTGCCTTGCCTGCATTTTTTTCACTAAATTGCGGCTGTCAATATCCAAATCGTCATTTGTTGACAGACATTTTGTCATCACGCTGCGCTTACTAATTGACGCTACAAACTTTGCTAGACAAGAGGAATAAGAGAAAGTACACAAAACGTTTTAGATACTAAAATTATCTGTTCTACTGAAAACACAACAATAAAAGTTTCGAAGCGCATTAGTATGCCAGGATACCACTGTTAAATAGGGCTCTTAAAAAGAACCATGATTTTCAAATACAGAATCCCAACGTGATTCCAGACCATGCACTCAATGCGTTTATAAACGAGCAATACATTTTTGTGTGTAAATGATGGGTATGTGAGCACCACCATTCATAGTTTCCGATTTAAGTGGTATTCTCGGTAAATTTATTGCTGATGTAAAGCCCACAGATTCTAACTCTCGTGAACAAAAATTTGCGATTTAATTCATACAATACAAAACTTTACACCAAACACTGTGGAACGTACAAGTGGAATTTCGAGAACTCCGTAATCGTCATTGATTTTATTTCCGCCATCTTTGAAAAAAATAAAATGAAATATTGGGTTTTGTTTCTTGACTGCCTTACAAGTTCATATCATCTTTTGTTTAAGTCCCAGAGCCATGAAAAAGTTGTAAATTTGTAACAAGACGTTGAACTTTGAAACTGTTGTTAAATAGTCTTGAGAGTATAATCCATGTTCAAAAACCGAATTTTTGCTGACGTACCACACAATTACACTCGTTTAGAGTTTTCTGGATTTCCATCGCGTAAAAATGGTACTGGAATTTTAGCTTCGATATAAATCAAATTTGCTAAATAAACAGATGCATTTTTCAATCGAATTTGTTGATAAATTGTAAACAATGATAATTGGCATATATAATGAATGCTCGTAATCTCATCAATTTTTCATAATTACAAAAGGTCGATAATTATTATTTATAATAAAACAAATCGTTGTTGGCCTCCTTCGTTGATGTCAAATATGTTTTTACATTATAAACGCACGATGATCTCATGATCTACAGTTGTTCAAATGACTAAATAATCTATTTTAGAGTAATTGTGTCTCCCACATCGCTAATTGCGATAATCATTACTTAGTAGCTTAGTAGCTTAAAGCGAACCCCAACCTTCAACATGATATTTCGCGCAGCGCCTACAAATAAGGCGGTCAAGAGCAATGTATTTCCATCTCGTACGGTTCATGTCAAAAGTTTTCACATCTGCAAGGTATTATAAAATATTCGAGACTGATCGGGAGTCCATAATCATGAAAAGAAAGATTGCGATGAATCGGTTAGAGCAGGTTTTTGGTAACGTTTCACTTCTGTTACGTACTCTCACGACACGTGAATACACCACGATATCTCACAAGTATTCAATAAAAGAAACCAGTTAAAGAATTTTATTGTTTTCCGATTTCACAAAACATGACCACCATTTTGCAGGTGTCTCAATGTAGAGGCTCGAAAGAAAGATATTCTGGAAATATTTGACGGCCGAACCGTTTTCGACTCTCGGTTATCTGCTTTGTGCGTTCCCGAATCGATAGAAGAACACAAACTGAGCGACTCAAAGTTTACCTCATCTGGCCGATATTTGACCTTGCGGTTCCAGAGCGATATTCGCACTGGCCCTTTAGAACGCGGTTTCACTATGCGATATCGATTTGAAAACAAGTCCAGATGGTTATCATTGGATAACGACAGAACAAGATGGATCAGCACTTACGAATCCGCGAACACTCAAGCAACAGCACACAGGCTCCGCTCAATTCCACAATTCCTTCTTGGATTGTGGTTTTTACTGCGTACGTATCAGTTAAATATGTTTCCTTTTAATGGTTGCAGCTCAAAAGCTTTTGAAATTCACCAAAAACGTTGTGTTCTAACACCCGCGTTGTTCGGTAGTTTCCTTGTTGCGCTGATAAAGTACGCATTAAGAATGAAAAACAAGGCATCTAACTACGTACCCTATGTGTTAGCAAGCATTTATATCTGAACAGCTCGAGAGCAGAAACCGAGATATAAATTTTCTAATCCGTAACCTGATGTGTGTCGACGATGCAGAGTGTATTGCTCTCTCCCAACAGCAGATGCATTCACTAATGGACTGTTTTTTGTCGACATGCAAAGACTTTGGTCTGCTTAGCATGAAACCATCCTGCGTTTTTGATGCAGATTAAATGGTTGACATCGACCGATGGAGGCCAACAACATTAATGAACATGTTTTACTGGTATGATCAAACCGAACGTATTTGCAGTAATGATAGTTCAAATGCCATTCGCATGTTCCTTCATACAAGGATAAATGCAGCATGAGTTTCCAGGAAAGCCTACGGTTCCTCGAATAAAATAGATGTCGGTGAGTTAGCGAATGAGTTTGACCGTTGTTGAAGGTTTAGAATGTATGTGTCCGAAATTTATTTAATTCTTCAAATCTTGCAGTCGTATCTGTGCAGTATTTTTGAATGAATTGCATTCATGCGATTTAAAATAGGATCACGAAGCTAATTGCCTAATTAAGAAAGCTTAACTGTTGCTTTTCAACATTTCGGTCAATCTCGTAAGTAAATTTATGATTACGATACTATAACTAGTAATATTTCCAAAATTAGCTACCGTTTATTAATGTTTGTTGTTTTCGTGGTAAACGTTTGCAGTGATTTCATGTGATCAATTTTGCTTTATTTTCAGTTTCGATTTCTGCCAATATTTTATTGATTACAAAATGACCGGAAAAAATTTCATATGGTCACATACGTCCTATTTTTATACAACATACATCGATTTAAATAAAGACATTTTTGCTCTCACATTGTTTTTAGCAATTATGGATCAAAGACAACATGGGTTGGGATTATCTTTACAACATTTTTGAGTAGTTATGCCAATGAGAGCTAAATTCAATTTTGCATTAAAATTTGAGGTGAACACGATTCAAAACGCTTGCCAAAGTGATTGAATGCTTGATATTTAAAAACAAAATCTATTGTTTTAGACACATGCCCTCCTGACAGTAGAATGAATGGGGGCAAACAAGACATTGATCATCCACGGGCATCTTGTGCAATTGAACTTGAATTGTTTTATTTAACAGTGGTTTCAAGGTACTGCTTTGTCTTCAAGTATGCAATGTAATCAGTTTCGCTGAAACTAAAAGTATTGTTTCCAATTGATGAGTGCAAACAGTTTAAATATCTTTGGTCATCCATAAACGCCTTGTGTGCTTGACCAAGAATCACTTTGTGATTCTGTGTTTGAACATCGTGGCTCGTTGTATGAACCCTTTGTAACCGTGGCATTCAAGTATAACTTTGTTTGCCACTTTTCCACTGTTTCAAGGCTCACTGAACCTAATCTTACTGTCTCCCCTTTGATGACGTCAAACAGCCAGACACCAGTTGCGTTGTGTATGTGCGGGGGATGTGAGCAACACATTTGTTTAAATCCCTATTTTCGGAAGTGAGCAACGCCTCACAATTATCATGGGCATTTTGATCGCTAACCGGGAATCGAGTATTCGAACATAGAGATTCGTTATGAGGATCACTGTTCATCAGTGGGTTAAATTACAGCAATATACAATACATCCTCAGAGTCACACAATGAAAAATTGCTGTAATATCTATTGCAGCAAAAGGCTAGAAAACGATGGTGGTGGGTATTCTTTGGCACTGTGGTTAGCACATAAAAATATTTATTTTCATTTTGCCTCGGTCATTATTAAGCTTGGTGGATGGCCTACTCGAAATCACTCTGTAATCTCTTAAATGGAAATTTCAAATTCAATGGTTATTTAAAATGGAATATTTCTTGTTTTTCTTCCTTGAAAGTTGGCTTTCAAGTAACCCCATCGTCGCAAGTTTAACGATCCATAATAATACTTTAGTTGATAGGAGATTTTACCATATTTATGTGAGACATGTCCGGCAAATAAAATTCAACGTTTTTTCACATCAATACCCGCATTAACGATAAAATTTGTTTTTTCAAATTTAATTTAAACTCTGACAATCAATCTATTCTCCTAAGGAGCATAAACCAGACAGCAGAAGCTAGCGCGTTAAAGTTCTTGTCGAGGAAGAACGGGGTTTTACGCTTTTATTAATTGAAGTGTAAGACATTGGCCAAAGGAGGCCAACAACAATTGAAGGGTAAATAGTTCCCTGAGTTTTTATGACAGCATTCAAACGAAGTGCTCCGTTTCACCATAAAACGTTGATCCGGTTCAGACATTAAATATATTATTGTTGCGTATTGAGTTGTAAAATTATCTAGAAAATATAAATAACAAAATGATCTGTTGAAATATGTTTGAGGTCGATTGCATTTGGGTATAGTTCCTAGAAAATTATAATATTAATTTCTAGGAATATTCTATTGTGATTGTGCGAAAATCTCAGATTGTGACATTAGGTTACCTCAGAAATCGAAACTTTTTATACGCTAAATGGATACAAATTATATATAATAATAATTATTAATTATAATTATAATTATAATACATAACTCCTTACAAAACAAAATATTGCACTAATTATTTTTTCCCATAAGTTGAATATAACTAGTTTACCTTATTTCTTCTTGCAAATGAATGTATTGTCAATAGTACTATGAGACTGAAAATTCTTTATTTTATATGCGTGTGCATTTTGGCTGTTCGTTTTGTGATGAACAGCAGATGAATGAGACAAGCCATTGTTTAATACTTCGTGCCAGTACTACGAGAATCAATTGCATCGCCAGGTTTGTGAATGTTGGCATCAACGGAAGATCATGTGAGGTGATCCAATAGAACAGAGACGGTAGTGATACCTAGTTATTAGCGTAATCATACAATAAGTGTTTCTGTAATATATATATATATATATATATATATATATATATATATGTGGTAACACTTGTTTCCTAACAGTAAATCTTACGTCTTGAATCTATTTACTAATTATCCGTGTCTACGAGGATAATGTTTGATTTCAATGAAACTGAAACTTCCAAATCCTAAATGGTTTCAATAAATGAATAACCAATACAATACTACGAAATCATGTGATAATTACAAATGAATGTTGTGACAATGAAACTGGGATTTATCGTTTTCCTATGCGCATGAAATATGTAATCTTTTTAACTGCGATAAACGATTATTTGTTAACTCGGACAATAAATCATTAGTGTCTGCTTCTGTTTCGTGAGTTCCATTATAAATCTTTCGACTTAACAGTTCCGCCATCACAGTTTGTAAAATGAGAAAACCCGGAGCACATTTCAACAGGTCATTTCGAATAAATTGCATTTCAGAGAAAATCAACAACTGATTAGCTTCGCATTACTGCAATCAATATCCACAGATAGCACAAGTGGCACACAATAAAATTAAAGTTTAATTGACAATACATTGTGCATATCATGATTGAATTTCTCTCATAAACTTACGAACCTAGGTTTTCAGTTTTTAATGGTTTACTGCATTTTGAAACCACCTGCTTGTTTTTTTATTCCAAATTATATCTATTAAAATGATAACATCACAGTTATCCGTGGAAAGCAGTTACCAAGGTAACTTCATAATCAAACTCACGGAGACGTTAAAATATTATCGATCTAAATGCTTATTTACATGCATTTCCATCACACACACGACCCACGATCGGTTTCGTGCTGTTTGCACTCATCAAGAAGGGACAGTAAGATCAGGATCCGCATGCGCTAGAAACAGTGGAGGAATGGTAAACAAGTAGCGCTTGTATGCCACTGTTGTATAAGGCTGGTACATATTAATTTGGATACACTGGCTAACAGACGGGTTCGATTGGATTTATCCATCACCTATAAAATACAGAACTCAAAGATTCATCCTCTATGACATATATTTGGCCTTCACATGCACTCAAACTTTGGCATCGGATATTTCACATTTTCACCAGAACTGTGTCTCTTCTTCAATTTCGTTCTTGTGGAACTCCTTACAGTCAGACTTTGTACAGGATTTTCAGGAATAAAATGGATATTATTAATTCCACCCTACAACCAACTTGTATAGCTTAATAAAGCAACTTCAGGCTATATTTATCCCAACTAATTTTTTTTATCAATCCGAGACAATACATGATGTTTTTTCTTACGGATATCCACTTCGAACGCTGAACCATTCGCTGCATTTCTACTGCACACACCCAAAACCCGTTTTCGTGGTTATGGGTTTAACCCCATTAAACATGTGTTTGGACACAGGTGATTGAAAAGGTTGATCGCACCAGCCTTATCCAACAGTGGCATACAAGCGCTACTTGTTTATCATCCTTCCACTGTTTCAAGCGCGGGCGGATCCTGATTTTACTGTCCCTACCTGATGAGTGTTAACGGCACTAAAACGGGCGTGGTGTCTGTTTTTGATGGAAATGCATGCAAATTAGCATTTTGGTGTATGGTTATGAGGTAAGCCCTATTTATAGATGTGTTTGGACACAGGTGATTGAACAGGTTGGTCCTGCCAGCCTTATCCAACAATGGCGTAAAAGTGCTAGTTATTTATTTTCGAAGAACTCTGTTTTTACATTCAATAAATATCTTTATCCATTCATTTTTCAGTATCGATTCAAATTTATATAATATTCAATAATCGCTCATGATAACTGCAATATACATCTATTTCTCTCCGATACCGTTACAGTTATACAATCATATATTGTTTTGATTTTGTGTTATAAATACACGGAATCATCAGTTTGTTGTTAGAAGCTTTTGCTTTAAATATCACGAGGGTATAAACAATTTTTAAAAGCATTTATTGATCGACTCGTCAATTGTTTAGAGCAACAGTGTGCATATAGAGAAATCTTTTATTATCAGGTTAGCGCCGTAAAATCTGTAGCCAAGTAAATATTCGTGGATGCAAACGTGACCATCTCTACGTTGAGAGGTCTACATATTATGGGCATGAGCGAGAATGGCAATATTGGGTGATTTGAGGAGAACCTTCGCAATTAATGATGGCAATGCTGATATTCGATAATGTGTTTAAGCTTGACCACGGGTAACTTCCGCCAAGGACGGTCCTAAGCCCGTCTGAGAAGGAGGAGGGTTGGGCTTAGGGCTAGCAACCCTATCCCGTAAAAACCTACATTGCTACGGAAACGATGACAACAGATCCGTGGTTCGGTCATGTCTGCAGGATGGATCCCAGTTCGCATACGAAGGTAGCCATGCACTGGCATCCGCAAGGTAAACGAAAAAGGGGACGGCCCAAGGAAAATTGGCGCAGAACGTTGGAACGCGAACTACATGCACAAGGATTCACGGTGCAGACGGCAACGGAAGCAGCGACAGACCGGAACCACTGGCATGAAGTTGTCTCCGCCTCATGTGCCACCCGGCACGGAGAGGACTGACTGACGGGTAACTGTGCGGATAAGGTAGAAAACGATTGCGGTAAACACGTGTGCTTAATTCTCATGAAAAACAGGTGATCATAATATTACTGAGAGATCTGTTTATGATGCCTACTAACCGTGCTCAAATACCTAGATATTCCTCATTGCTTTGGTTTCTAACAATGCTTATCCCAAAGTGAAACATTATCCAATCTCGCAAACCCTCTATGACCAAGGATAGTGAAACTGAAAAACCGACTAGAAAATCGATCAAAATCATCAGTGGTGATGATTCACGATATCATCTCTGTCATCTGCCATGGGATTTTGTCTTCATAAAAAGTTCCCTAATCAATCATTTCTACTTAACGACTACAATGCAATTACACCAAATTATAATCTCCTGAAAATCTGTTTGTGGTCTATTTTACATGAGTTCAATCCACAGAAAACCTGGTACGGATTCCAGAGAGTAATAAAAAGTGCTTAAAAACACCTTCAAATTAAAATACGTAATGTATACGTTGAAATGAGTCGCTCAGCAAAAGACGGAGTGTAAAGCTAATTAATTGAATCTTAGTGAAACTTCAGATTGAACACCTATATAATGTGTCAGTTGAAATTTTGAAAGCAAATAGGAATGTAACATGTAAATGTGTACGCATTAAGCAAGTCAATATTTGACCTCACCTAACCGTTAGCATTCCTAAAGTTACTACATTGAGCATATGTTGTAGAGGTGCGAAGTGCATTAGTGATGAGCGTTAATCACAAGCTTTCAAATGAAACGCAAAACTACACCCTCCGTCACGACAGAAAAGCATGAAGTGTCAAAAGGTTCGACGACTAAAATTACAAACTCGAAACATTTCAAGTTTCAGAAAGATTGCATTAGAACGGTTCGAGCGACAACTCATTTGGAATTATGAGATGATTGACAACGTCAGCCGCAATCAAACAACATGAAATTTGTCAATCTCGGTCAAACAAACCCTACGTGTCGAGGGCTCGAACTGTACTGGTTGCCACGACATCGAGTGACAAATCAGATCGAGGCGACAGCCGGGGCAGACGATTGAGGATCAATGTTGTTGTTGTTGTTGTTGGTTTGTTTTGCCTATATACGATAGGCTTGTGTTTTGTTATTTGTCTTGTGTGTAATAAACGCGTTTGACAAATCGGTTTCTTTTGTGTTTTTGGATTCGTAGGTGAACGCGATTAGCGTAGCATTTGTTGACTTCAGGGATGAATGGAGACGCGATCGATGTGCGTGTGTGCAACAGATGGGGGTGGTTACGTCGTTATTGTTGGACCGAGGAAATGGAAATGTCATAATTAGTCTGCATTACTGGTATGGTTACGTTAGTCAACGTTTATACACTGACACTTTCTGCGACGCCTGCTGAAAAAGACGCTTTTATTCATAACCTCGCAACAGTCCTCAAATCCCGCCACAAACAAACTGTGTAGTGGTGTTGGGTGATTTCAAAGCCAGAGTTGGTGCAGATTACGAGTCTTAGAAAAACTGTTTTTCAAGATTCAAGATTCAAGAATTTATGGTCACAAAAAGCACCTAGCTTCACAATTACCATATCATAGTATATATGCGTTTAATAAGAGGTATAAAAAAACAATTATACGATGTCACTGGAGTCAAGTAATATGCTTACCCTGAGTCAATACACAGGCATCGTCAAATCGTTATGTAACAAATAAGTGTCCAAGGTTCGAGTGAATGTTTGGATACAGGGAGAGGTGATAATTGCTTCGGGAAGGGCATTCCACAGGAAACAGAAACGTACCGAATAGAAATATCGCCGACAATTAGTACGGGAATGGGGAATTTTTAGTGCCGCTGAGTGGCTACGTGTAATTTCTGATTCACGGCATTTGAACAAATGTTTGAGTGGATGATCTGGAGTATTCAATATTTTGTAAGTAATTATAACGTCACTTCGAAGTCTACGTTGAATGGGAGTGGGGAGCTCTAGCTTTTTCAACCTTTCCTCGTATGTAAGGTATCGAAAACCACGCACGAATTTAGTTGCACGATGATATATCCTGTCAAACAAGAATATATCTTTTTTCATCCACGGAGTCCATGCTTGGGATGCATGTTCCATTGTGGGAATTAAGTGGGTATTCATGATGCTTGGCAACGTTACAGACGTAAAGGTTCTGAAGATCCGTCGAAGCATACCTAGAAGCTTTGAAGCACGCTTGTAAATGACCTCACAATGCACGCTGTTCTTTAGGTTGCCACATATCCAGACTCCAAGATCCTTCTCCGATTCGGTCCAGCTCAAAATCGTCTGCCCAAAGTGATATTCGTACTGAAAGTGCTTACCGATTTGCAGTAACTTGCATTTTTGAAAATTGAACGGCAGTTTATTTCTAACTGACCATTCGTGTAGTGCATCTAAATCACTTTGCATTTTTACGCAGTCTGCAGTTGATTTTATTCGCATCCAAAGTTTAACATCATCCGCAAAAAGAACTAACTTGCATGAGAGCGTCTCAGGTAAATCATTGATGTAAACTAAGAAAAGCATTGGTCCGAGAACGGAACCTTGCGGTACACCACTGGAGTTATTAATGGCGCGTGATTGTACCCCGTTAACTCCAACGGTTGCCTTGCGCCCATTGAGGTAGCTTTCGAACCATACGAGTAGCTGCCCGTCAATACCAATCTGTTTCAGCTTTTGTAGCAACAGGAAGTGATCAACTCTGTCGAAAGCTTTCGACATATCCAGATAGCACGCGTGCACACTGTCTCCTGCGTCAACCGTTTGGGTCCAATCGTTTAATACCGTCAGCAACTTTGTCAAGCATGAGCGAGCTTTACGAAACCCATGCTGGGCGACAGATAGTATATTTTGTGATTCCAAGTGATGAACTATATTTTCCGTCACTATGCGCTCCCTCACTTTGGATATCACGGGGAGTAGGGTGACAGGACGGTAGTTCGCGGGATCTGAACGGCTACCACCCTTATAAATTGGTGAAATTACCCCTGTCTTCCACTCTGTTGGAACCACTCCTTCGGTTTGGGAATGTTGGAACAATTGGCATAGTGGTTCACACAGCTGCTGGTCACAGGATTTTAGTAGTGCTGGTGTTATTCCATCGGCTCCAGGAGATTTCCTAGGGTTCAGTCGACACAAGTGTCTTCATATAATCGCTAAGAATTAATCTCAATATCATTCAGTTGTTGAGATACAATCGATGTCAGTAAATTCTCATTCGCCATAACCGTTATCGGGCTAAACACATTTCCATAAAATTGAGCGAGAGTATCAGCCGTTTTCTTTGATGTGACTGTTAATCCATTCTCAGAAATAACAGGAAACACCCCTGGTTTCACACTGGACCGAGAATTGACAATCCGATAGAGAAGTTTAGGGTTTTCTTCCATTTTCAAAGACAGAGAGCGATGGTAATATTGATTGTCCTCTTTGACGAGAGCATTCACTTTGTTACGAATTTTAGAAAATTGCTGCCAAGAGGCATCAGTTCTGGTTTTTCGGTGTTTAGTCCAAGCAAAGTTTCGTTTCCCGAGCCATTTTTGTGCGACTGCGAAGCCTAAATCGGAAGTCACTTGCCCGTCGTTCATCAACAAATCGCGAATTATGATCTATGTTTGACTGAAGTATTTTCGTGAGCTCACTGCATTGTGTTTCAGTGTTGTGCTGATCAAGTTCTTGCCAATTTACTAGCCCAAGCGATCCACGTAGACCCGCGTAGTCGATCTTTCTGAATTGTTTGGCGGACGCACAAACTCGTCTAGCACTGCAAACAAACTCAAAGGCTAGCACCAGATGATCACTCCGACCGAGGGGCACAATGTAGTCAACACCCTCAACTGCTGTTTTCTCTGAAGTAAAGATTAGATCCAAAATGGATGGCAACTCTGATCCTCTTCTATGAGTAAAGTCAAACACATGATTATGCAGTGGAATCATGTTGATCACCTCACGAAATTTGTGATCAAATGTGTGTAGAGGGTGATCGGATCTGGCAAAGAGATGAGGAAGATTGAAGTCCCCGATGAGTAGTAATTGCGAGCTACGCTTCTCTCCGGCGTAATTTAGCGCTTGTAATAACCTGTCATTTTGAGTATCATTCGAGGCTGGAGGGCGATATATGATTCCAAGAATGCAATCGTCCTGTGACACATTCGTGAGACTGCACCAGAGGGTATCTTCGAAATCAAGGTTTGGATCGTGAATTTTCATGCACTGAAGCCGTTCGTGACAGTATAAAGCCACACCACCACCTTTTCTTGGGCGATCGTTCCGTATTAGCATCATGTTGGGGATTAGAGTTCACTTTCAGTCATACAGGATTGAAACCAGGTTTCAGTAACAGCAACGAGGTCGGGCGTGTATCGTTTGCACAGCTCGGTCAGTTCAGTCAATTTGTTGAACAAACTTTGAGCATTGGTATAGATGCATTTAAGTGAGTTTTTAGAATGTAACACTGAGTCAGCATTAGTATTTTTATTTATTGGTCCGACGATGTTGACGTCGGACCGAGATCGTTTTTTGAAGCAATCTGAAGTAATTTCGCGGGCGAATTTGCACCAGTTTCGGATAATTGCGTAATTGAGGGCTCCAGGTGGACCTCAACAGCGGCTTTTGAGCTGCACAGTCTAACGTTTTCAGGTAGCCTGTTTCTGTTCACTTTTAGCTTGCTTCGAACATCATCCGCCATGCTAATTGAAAGAAACGTAACCTTAAGTGGATTTGCCCCTTTCCCGTGATAGTTCGGCGAACGAGGTATTCTGTATGTGTCGACAACTACAGAATTTTGGAAACCGATATTTTCGGTTATAAATGACCATTGTTTACGGTCGTGCTCTTTGTTTTCGAAGCCCGTTGTGGTGCCCGAATTTTCTGGAACGTCGAGCAGAATAATACTCCTTGGTGCTGTTTGATCCCGCCTATTCGGTGCTTTTGACCTTTCCCACCAAGGAACGTCAGCATATATACGGTTGGGTAGGTCACTTTGCGTTCGGAGCAAATACGAATTTAGTAGGACATTTTCCATGTCCTTTTCGTTGGCGAAAGTGATTTTGAGGAGACGTGTTTTATCTTGATTCGGGGATTTCGTATGACGAGTTAATCGAGTTACCGACACGGGGTGAATACTGTCTAGGCCGATTCGATTACAAACGACGAACCAGTTTTCACGGTCATGCTTTTGCCTTTCTTGAAAGAGCGTCACCTCTGACTCAGGAATATTGGTGCATATTACACTTCAATTTTTTATGCGTTTTATCGAATTTTTCTGCTCCCTGTGATATGGAACCGTTTTGCTTTGAACTTCCTCTTTTGCCTGAGGTTTAGGGCTCAATTCTAACGCCAAACACTTATCACCTTTAGTCACCATCTGGGCGAATGTTAGCTTGCTGAAATGAGACGCGTTCACTTGGAGCTCTTTGAACGTAACCCCTGAGTCTGGAACCGAAATGTGCACACAGTTTTGTCTTTTTGTCATTAACACATTCTTCAAACAAAATCACACATAAGGTCTCTTGGAAACTCCTCGCTATAAGCATTGGCAGCAATTTGATCTCTTTCTTGTTAGGCGCACTAATATAGAAAATGTACTCCTCACCAGATTATATCGAAGCGCAGAATGCGACACTGACAATTCGCTGGTTTGCGCGAAACTGAAGTTTCCCCAAACGAGAATTTCAACGCACCAAATTATCTGTTAAGTCAACGATAGACGTCACTCGCATGTGCGAAACTAATCTAGCTGCAAAAATCTTCACAGCCGAGTTCAACAAGACATCCCCACTTGAATCGGCTTCAGAAAACTGGGAATCGATAAAAAGCTGCATATGCCGGGTCGCACTTTCCAGTTACGGTCCAAAGAATGCTCAAACGAGAATCTGTTTCTAAACAAAAGCTTCTGAGATGACTGCTGTGTTGGATGAGAAACGGTCAGCATTCTTGAGGTTCAAAGGTATGCCAACAGATGAAAACTTACGACTTCTAAGAGCAGCTTAGAATAAGGTCTAACAAACAGCAAGACGATGTGCAAATGACTATTGGAATAAAATTAGACGCAGTATCCAAAAAGATGCCCATACTGGAAATTTTCACGGTATGTATGATGGGATCAAGAAATCCATTGGTCCATACAAACTTAAAACGGCACCCATTAAGTCTGTATCTGGTAACCCGATTGTCGACAAAACTGAGTAGATGAGAAGATGGGTAGAGCACTTCTCCTCTCTCTACTCTAAGGGCAGACGGTTTTACCGCATGTAATTGAGAATGTCCAACGATTGCCGACCATTGAATATCTAGATACTCCCTAAGCTCAATTAGGCAATCGACCGCTTAGCGAATGGGAAGGCTCCTGGTGAGGAGTGGATTCCACCTGAGCTCGTCAAATTCTGTAGAGCAGCTTTATTACAGCCTCTTTATCATTTGCTCCTTCAGTGATGGCAGGAAGAGTGTGTCCACAAGAAATGCGATACACAAAGATCTTCACGCTGTTTAAGAATAAGGGTGATAGAGGCAACTGCAACAATTACAGAGGAATCTCCCTTCTGAATATAGTAGGCAAAGTGCTTGCTAAAGTCTTACAGACCCGGCTACAAGTTTTAGCTGATTAAATTTACTCCGAATCTTAAGGTGGCTTCCGCAGGGGAAGATCAACATCATTTCACATATCTTGGTTCAACCATTGCTAA